>SNQJ01S0108600.1:0-15896 GCA_010110895.2 Picea sitchensis
CTTCATCACATCAAGTATTAATGTTTGGCGCAGTCATATTATAATGTCCCAAAATTTGAATGCTGCCGCTGTCCATCTGTTCCTTTGCCTCCACGCACTGGCTCGCTTGATAGGTGAGCGATGCTCCTGCATCATAGTGATTCCATTTCTTCACGCTTTGGACTAATGCATACAACTCTTTATCATATGTAGGATAGTTAACAACAGCTTGGTTAAAAGTTTCAGAGTGGTAACAGATAGGCTTACGATATTGCATCAATACTGCACCCATGGCGTATCTGATGGCATATGTATTGATCTCAAAAGGATGTTGAAGATTCGGTAGTGATAATACTGGTGCGGTACTGATCTTGTCCTTCAACGTGTTGAAATATTTTTGTTGCTTTCCTTCCCACTAAAAACTGTTCTTCACACTAGTTAAGGCATGCAAAGGAGTTGCCATAAAGGAGAAGTTGTAAATGAACCTCCTCCAATATTGGACTGAAGAATCTTCGGACTTTGGTTACTTTTTTTTGGCTCAGGCCAATTTACAATTATATCAATTTTCAAAGGATCAATTTTTCATTGTCCTCCTCCTACAATATGACCTAAGTACACAAGTGCAGTCTTGCCAAATTCACATTTAGACAATTTTACATACAACTTTTCCTTTTGCAAAGTATCCAATACTTTCTTTACATGCCTCACATGTTCATCCCAAGTCCTGCTAAAAAATAATAATGTCGTCCAAATATACAATCACAAAGTCATCTAGGAAAGGCCTGCATACATCATTCATCACACGCATGAAAGTTGTTGGAGCATTAGAAAGCCCAAACGACATAACTAACCACTCAAACAATCCTTGTTTGGTTTTAAAGGAAGTTTTCCATGCATCATGTTCTGCGACCCTAATTTGATGATATCCACTGTGCAAATCAAACTTAATGAAATAAACAACATTCTTCAACTGATCAAGTAAATCATCTATACGAGGAAGAGGGTATTGATTTTTCACCGTGATTTTATTTAAGGCCCGATAATCGACACACATTCGTCATGTGCCATCTTTATTTGGCACCATCACGATCGAAGAATTATCCTTGGGCCTGATGACCCCTTGATCCAATTATCCCTATACCTGCTTCTTGATCTTTGTCATCTCCACAACTGACATCTTGTACATGTCCATATTAGGAAGAGGAGAATGCCTGCTGAAGATGTATCTCATGTTGGATTTTCCTCTTAGGAGGTAATCCATCTGGTTCCTGAAAAATATCATCATACTTAGAAACAATATCAATTAATTCCTTTTTATGAGATGGATCACATCCTTGGAAAGCGTCGGATGTTCCAACATCTTTCTCTCTTACGACTATGAGTACATATCTCTTATTAGTGTTTATGAGTCTTTTTCATTTTCCCTGCACTAACAAGTGTTGTATTTACCCTCATGATGTGAGATCTAACAATATATTCCACTTCCCCTTTAGTAAGGTGGTATTTGTCCTCATGACGAAATAATATTGCTTTTCTATCATAAAAATAAGGACTTTCCAACACTATGCCACATATATCAAGTGGCACACCATCCAAATCCACTTCATCAATAAACTTTGAAGCAATAGCAAATTTGACCCTACATTGTTTGTTGACATTAAGTTTTTATTTATCACATACCCAACCAAGAGGATAAGGCTTTGGATGTGGTTTCGTTTCAAGACCCATCTTCTTGACAAGTGCTTCAGATATTAATTTTAATTAGGAGCCCTGATCAAATAATGTATCTATGTTAGTGTGTTTAGATACAACTCTTATGTGAAATAATTCATTCCTCTTTCATTCATCATCATGAGATTCATTATTGGAACTTAAACTAGCACGAAGGGAATATTTACCTTGTACTCCAACCGTTGTGATATTTCCTTCATCTCCTGAATCGAAACCAAGATCTTGTTGCATTGTAGCAACGATTTTTGTCTTCCCCTTTCCACCGAACTCTTTCGGCTTCTTTTATGGATGTAGTTTCCAACATTTTTCTTCATCGTGACCGTTTTTCTTGCAATGAGTGCAAGATGGCTTTCCTCCTTCCCTCGTCAATGTGGCGGTCTTCTTTTCCTTCCTTTTAAACTTCTTAAATTTTTTATGTGGGAGATTGGAAGGTTTCTTCGTAGGATCTTCTTGAACATGCTTCCCCCTGTTCTCAAGGTGAGTGGATTGCACACAAACTTTGTCAAGGCTAATGGGGTTAAACAATATCAAAGTATGATGAATATAACTGTGAAGTGCGCCAATATACTTCATTAAAGTTTCATAAGAATCCAAAGGAATGTTCAATGCAAGAGATTTTTTCCTAAATTCTTCTGTGAAACTTTGTACAGTTTGACCTTTACTTTGCCTTAAAGTTTTCCATTCCATCACTGCTTTATGTAAATACCCTAATGGATAAAATTTATTCCTTATCGTTGATTTAAATTCTTTCCACGAGGAAAGACGATTACCACACTTAATTATGTCATGAAGCTTGCTCTCCCACCATACGAGAGCAGTGCCTTCCAACCGAAGAGATGCCAATTGCACTTTAACTTCTTCTTCATCAATATGTTGAACATGACAATATAATTCAACCCATCGGATCCAATTATCTGGCTTTTCAGGATTAACATCTCCATTAAATATAGGTAAAGCAAATTTTACATCAAGCTTTAATAACATTTTCTTAAAAGAGGATTTATGGCTAGAATGATGAGAATGCTCAAAGGAAGAAGAACTAGAACTTGAAGGTGAAGACGGAGGCTCATGAGGTTCTCCTCCAACACCTTGGTTTACTGAAGCATAATCATCTGCATGTGCTTCCTTTTTCTTCCCTTTCTTATTCATCCTCTTTTCATAATCTCCATACATTCATTCCACCATTTCTGACATGCGATAAAAGACCATATGAAAGTTTTTCTCTTATTCACCACGCTTGTCCTCTTCTGCCATTTTCTTCTTTCGGGATGCACGACCAACTTCGGGATTCAAATTATTAAGAGTTACTTCACCCTTCTTATGATTGGCCCTAGTAAGCATTCACACTCAACAATTCAATTCAAAGATGACTACTCTGATACCAACATGATATGGGATCTTTTCACCGAGTGACTTATAAAGAATTGCATTAAATGAGCATAAATTAAAGTGCACCATTAAAGAAGGAAAATATCAAAATTGAAGAGATATAAGCATCAAATCTGAACACAAAAACTTGATAATGGAGTTCATCCCTGGTGGACTATGTCTTCGGGTCCTTCTCTCAAATGGGTAGGCTCTTTCATTAACTCAGGAAAATAATTTGGCAGAATACATTAGTATACCTCATTCTGAAATCAAGCTGCAGAAATAATGCTCAGATCATAAAACAGACAACATCATTGAATTCATGGCTTCGAATTACCCAAAAATGATTGTCTCCACGCCTCTATCTAACTTTGGCACTCCCAGGCCCAAGAAGAAATTTGTCTCAATTTTTGTGCCCTCTCTGCAACTAGCATTGATGACTGGACTACATAGATTTCCATGCCCAGGCGGTCATATTGTATTCTCCCCTCCCCCTCTGGTTGGACAGACTCAACATTTGATATTTTTTTTCGACGTTGGTTACAATGTAAGGCCCGTGGCCTGTTGGTTTGGGCGGATTTGTTAAGGCGCGTAAGGGGGAGGAGGTCCCGTGGTCAAACCTGCGAGCCTCCCCCTTTTGGGTTTGTATTGTTTCAATATATAAATATAACATATGGTTTTTTCACTATAGTTAGTGATGGTGATATCCATATCCCAACGATTTAAATGTGGCCAATTTTGGCGTGGTCCGCCAGATTTGGCGGACCCGCCAAACTATATTTTTTTTCAAATTTTTCTCACGGACTGTCATTGAGCATTTCTTGCATGCCATGTGGAAACCTATGATTGGGCCACATGGAGGCCTCGCACTAGGACATGTTTTCCTCTACCAATTAATCATGCCATGTCAGCGTATAGACCATACATACTGCCACGTGGCACGATCCGATTGCTCCATGGATTGACCTGAAAATGCCAAAACTGGGTGACACGTGGCACCCTCTGGTGTTGACACATCACCATGATGGCATCATCATGACATGTGTCACCTTCCTTCTCCTTCCACATGTTTTGTACGGATGTTGACTCATCCCCTATTGACTAGGCTAGGTTGACCAAACTTTGACCGTGAATATCTTTCAATCTGTAACTCTGTTTGACAATTTGTTTGCGTTGTTAGAAATCTTGAGACGTGATCTTCGTGATCATGTCATTTTCACTAAGTTTTTGGAATGTTGTATTTTTTCCCTTTCTCTGTCTATTGAATCCATTCTGAGTGTTCTGAGTCGCCTCTACGAGTTCTAAGTTGTTCTTAGCCTTCTCTGGATCCTTTTTGGATAAAAAATGAAGAAAATGACATCTCGTAAGACAATGTTGTGCAGACAAGAGCACACGCAAATAAACTCAAAATAAATTTGGAAAAAGGAAAAGAAAAGGAAAATGCAAACAAAGAAAAATAAAAAATGAGGCCAAGTGGAATAGAAGCTAATAAGAAACAACCAGTTGTAAATTCAACAAGAAATTTTCCACAGATGACATATAATGTAATATATGATCTATCAAAATTAAGGATTACTTTTCCATTCATGGAAGTTGTGAAAATTCCCTAGTAGAGGCAAAATATCCTTAAAATTTTAGATGATCCCACTCATAGAATGGAAGTTGTTGCATCAAGTTCAAGGAAACAACAAAATAATTCAACAAGTAGACAGAAAGGTAAAGTCCCTCCTTTTTATCTCACGATATAAAATCATGATGTTATCCTTCATAATTGCATGGTAGATATAGGAGCTACAAACAATATCATGCTATTATCAGTTATGAAATCACTTGGGCTGGCTTGTACCAAGTACTATGAAACCGGGGAAAGTATTTATGCGATAGATTCAAGAAAAGTTTCTCCATATGGAGAAATAAAATATTTTTATGCTTGGATAATTGTTTCCCCACATATCACAATTGTATTCACAATCACAATTGTTAATATTCCTCCAGCATATAGAGTGTTCCTTGGAAGATATTGGTCTGCAATGATTTGGGGGTACATCATGAACGATGGAAGTCGCATGATGTTTCCAAATAAATATGGAACAATGTTGAGGGTTCCACGAGAACCAAGAAAACCATTCCCTTTTAATAAAAAGGATAATAAATTGATGCAAGGATATGTGGATGTCGGTATAGGGAATTATGTTGTTTTGGACCAATAACATCAACATGTCTCAAAAAATGAAGAAGAGAGTTATTTCAAAGGGTTTTGGAGAACATATTTTGATGGTGCATGTTCTGGTTCAGGGAGCAGTGTTGGAATTGTATTTAAATATCTTGATTCAAGTATACACCTGCATGCCATAAGAATGGAATTTCCTTGCACAAATAATGAAGCAGAATACGAGGCATTGATCCAAGGGATGATTTTAGCATTAGAAATGAAAATTTAAAGGAATAAGAAACCAGACTCTTTGGGACTTTCTGTGTCATTATTTAATCTAGATGATTTTCAAGATAAGAACATTTTTCAATTAAAAAGAATCTACAGGCCCTCGGTTACTGACAACCAAGAATATCTTCAAGTATTTGAAAATGATGAACAATTGAGTGATTTTCTTGCCAATGTAGGTGAAGTTGAAAAAAACATTCCATTGATTTCAAAGAGTTGTACACAATCTGAATCTTTATTCACATGAGATGATAAGACCAAAAATTTGAAAGAAGAAGGATCTATACAAAAGATACAACAAACTCAAAAGATAAATATCAGAAATGAAAGATATTCAAAATATGTGAATCTTGGGTTTGATTGCACACCAAAAGAAGTTGATCAATGTGATGATCTGTTTAAAGAATATTTTGATGTTTTTGCACGTAGTTATGATGACCTCAAAGCTTATGATAAAACAATATTCCAACATATCATACCTCTCAAAGAAGGGACCAATCCATTTGAAAAAAATCTGAGAATAATAAACCCTAAGTTGAAGCCCTTGGTGAAAATAGAACTTGAAAAGTTGAGAAAAGCTAGAATAATTTTTCCAATCAGACATTCAAAATGGCTTTCAAATCCAATGATTGTAAGGAAGAAACGTGGGGGGATTCACTTATGTGTTTATTTTCAATATTTAAAAAAATCAAATATTAAAGATAACTATCCTCTGCCAAACATGGAAATGTTACTCCAACATGTTATTGGTTCAGCTATAATGTCCATGTTAGATGGATTCTCAGGATATAATCAAGTTCTTGTTGCAGAAGACAAATTGAAAACTGCTTTTATCACACCATGGGAAACATATGCATATGTTTGTATTCCATTTGGTTTGAAAAACGTTGGAGAACATTTTCAGAGGGCCATGGATCATGCCTTCAGAGATCTAATTGGGAAATTCATGGTTGATTACCAAGATGATCTCATTATCTATTCCAAGATAAGAGAAAAACAGATCGATCATCTGAGAGAAGTTTTTGAAAGATGTAGATGATTTGGAATTTCTCTAAATCCCAAGAAGTGTCTATTTGCAGTCTTTGAAGGAAAATTATTGGGACACATAGTTGGTAAGGAGGGAATTTATATTGATCCTGAAAGACTAAAGGAAATTAATGAATTAAATCCACCAACATAAAAAAAGGGAGTTTAGTCATTCTTTGGAAAAATATATTTTGTTCTAATATTTGTTCTAATTATGCAACAATAGTTAAGACAATAAATTTGTTGCTTAAGAAGGACCAAATATTTGAATGGACTGAATATATTAAAAGAGCTTTCAATAATATCAAACATGCAATTATAACTGCCCCACTTTTAATAAGCCTGGATTTTAATTAATATTTTATTATATATTCATTTTCCTCAGAAGAAATGTTATGAAACAAATATCCAAATAGCATAAAAACATCATAACAAGTACTCCACGCCTTGAAAAGGAGATAATTTCGGATAATAAGCCTCTCCGAGGGGGAAACCTCCTTATACACCACATAAATTCACAAATACAAGATGATTCCAAATGCAAAGGTCTCCTTGGTATATATATAGGAGACTAGGAGATACAATTACAACTAATGGACCCAAGCCAATATAAATAAAATAACAAAACTAACGTAATATGCCCCGATTAAGGGGTAATGTGCCACTATTTAGGGCTTAACAAGAAACTATTGCTCCAATTTTAACACAAAGAAACAATAAAGGCGAATAACTCTCAATAAGTTTCATGAGTAAAACTATGCATGATTATGAATTGAGGTATTCAGATATAGAAAAGCAAGAACTTTCCTTTGTAAAGGCAGTAGCTCATTTCAGAACTTACATTTTATCTTCTCATGTCATAGCATATGTTTCCTCTTCTCCGGTAAAAATGCTTCTTAATCAACAATCAAGAGAAGGGAAATGGGCAAATTGGCTTGCCAAAATCCAGTAGTATGACATTGAAATTAAGTTGTTGTAAGGAGTTAAAGGACAAGGGTTGTGTAAGCTTATTGTTGGAAATGATTTATTAAATGGGGTTGTATCAATTATAGCAGGAAAATCTACATCATCTCCCGAATGGTATAATGATGTAATTTTTTTTTTTAATCTAAAATCAGTCCAATTCCCAAATGGCATGTCACCAAAAGAAAAGAGGGATTTAAAAATGAAATGAAATCAATATGTACTAGTTGCCAAGATTTTGTTTCGCAGGAATTTTGAAAGAATGTTGTTAAGATGTGTTGATGCAACACATGCTCAAGAATTGATCAAAGAGTTTCATGAAGGAATTTTTGGTGGTCACTTTACACCCACAACCACTTCACATAGGATAATAAGATCTGGTTATTATTGGCCAATAATTTTCAAAGATTCATATACAAAAATAAGAAAATACATCTCTTGTCATAATTTTCCAGGAAGAATGAGAAGTCTGCAATGCCTCTGCAACCTATATCAGTGGAAGAACCATTTTCAAAATGAGGACTTGATGTTGTGGGACCAATAAACCCAAAATAAAGTAAAGGACATGCATACATTCTCACTGCCACAGATTATTTTACAAAATGGAAAGAAGCAATAGAACTAAGGAAGGAAGACTCATAAGAACTTATAAATTCCTCAATGATCATATTCTATCAAGATTTGGGGTGCCATAAAAATTTATCACATACAATGGATCAAAATTTTCCAAATTTTGTGGAGAGTTTGGTATTTTAATGGGATAGTCATCAAATTAGTATCCTCAAGGAAATGGCATGGTTGATTCCACAAGCAAAACTTTGGTCCAAATCCTCAAGAAGGCTATTGATCCAAAAAAAAAAATGGCATTTAAAATTAACAAATGCATTATGGGAAAGCAAATTGACACCAAAATACACTATTGGGACATCTCTGCATGTATTGGTGTATGGAAGAGAGGCTACAATGCCAATCAATTTGGAAATAAATGCTTTAACATATGTTGTAAACATTGAGGATTTAGAAAAAAATTCTCCATTACACGGAAGATATAATCAACTCATCAAATTGGAGGAACAACGAGCCGAAGCATTTAATAAAATGAATAAAAGGAAACAAAGTGTCAAGATATATTTTGATCAAGGAACAACAACGGAAATTTTTCAGAAAGGGGAATTAGTACTACTCTGGAACAAAGACAAAGAAAAACCTTCTATTCATACGAAATTTGAAGAACTTTGGATTGGGTCGTATATCATTGAAAACATCTTGGGTTTCAATTCTTATATGATCAAAGACATGAAGGAGACAAAACATATGTTGCTTGTTAATGGCCAACATCTCAAAAACTTATTTGCCCGATTAATATTGTTCTTATATGTACATCGTGTTTTTCTTTTCTTATACTTTCAATAAGTTTACTATTTCTTTTCCATACTCAATTACCCAATAGAGAATGCAATTGGTTTTCAATTTTTTTTGTTCTCAATAACCCATAGGGGGTCACTATCCCACAGTCAGAGCCAGTTGTTGATTTGTATATAATTTTTTCTTCATTTTTACACTTTTCTTTTACTTAGAAAATTGTTGGTTCATGGCGGGTCCATAGCTCTCCAAAAGTTCCATATTACACGAATTGCACTTCTTAACTTTTGTCATATCCATAATGAACCATAACTTAGTCATTTTTTCAAGAGATTTCTTCATAATCATGGGTTCGCGGGTCGACAGACTCACGGGTTCATGTCTTTATTTCTTATTTACCCTTTTTCTCTGTCGTCACCAAAATAGACTTTCTTTTTCTCCGCGATCTCATTTTGAGTCCTATACTTAGATTATTTCTAAATTTTTTTCCACCGCGGGTTCGCGGGTCCCAAGTCATGAATATTTCACCTCCTATGAGTCCGATCGATCACAACACTTAACCATTTTATTTCTTTTTTTCAAACAATACTTAGCAATATTTCTATCTTACGATGGGTTCATGGGTTCATCCCATCATTCTTTCCATGCTTGAATCCCCGCCGTAATGTATCCTTGCTTTGTCACTTTTTTTGATATACATTAAATGTTAATCCTACAGAAGACAACTGCCAAATAAATTATGCAAAGGCCATTATTAATGGAATATTTCTCGAAATAATATCATTTAATTTGTATTAATTTATCCCTCAAAAAAAATATTTAAGATATATTACCAAGAAAAGATTCGTTTCATAATCATTGTTCTAAGGAATCATACTACAGTTTGCAAACTTCATTAGAATGGCTACGAGAACACATCAATTATGTGGACATACATTGAATATTTTCGGGCGACAAGACCAAAAATTTCAATGGTAAAGATATTATTGGTACTATGCTACATTGTCATTACGAGAAAGAAGTGAAAACATAATCTGGACATCAAGGATTGCTCTAGCTAGATGTGTTCCTGAAGTCTTTTATTGTAAATAAATTGTCTCTTGGTGCGCTGAAAAAAAAATTGGGCTGAAGGGTCATTCAACTTCAAAGCAAATCCTCCATTTCCTTAGCACCATTGGTTTTCATAAAGATGTTAAAACTGCCAGGAACTACCATCACTTTTAAAGAAGAAGAAGCAAGAAACTTTCTCAAGAACAAAAACAATGGGTTAGATCTTTTACAAGAATATTTAGAGGATCCTTCGATAATTCCAGTTGATGTATCAAGAATCCAGGTTAGTTTATTGAAGAACCCTTATCGAGAACTTGCATGGCTCTTCACTAGAATCATTGGTCAAGAATCCATGGCAACCATTCCTTGTTTGGCCCTCTGTATTTTTTATTTTACAATTCACGAAGAAGTTATCTTTGATTGGGGAAAAACCATTTGTGTTGAAATTTCTTCACAACTCTCGAAATTCAAGAAAAAAAAGAAGTTCTATATGGTTTCTTACTTAATATTTGTCATTATGTATTGCCATGTCTTCAAGGGTTTGACCATCAAGAAAAGGGTAGACTGCAAAATTGATCTAGTAACTATGTGGTATCAGGCTCTGTGGAGACAAAAATATACTTATTATTTTTATGAAGTATATAATGAATTTGTAAATGTTTTCAAGAGACTTCTCTTTGGGGAGAATAAATATAGATTGTCTCTAGAAGCAACGACCTTTCTAAATAAAAGAGGAACTTTAGAAAGAGTGACAGATTATAATGTAATTAGAATTTTTGGTTCTCGTGAAATTCCTTTCATTCTTCCTTGGTACATTTCAAATAAAATGTTTGTTATTGAAGTTACTAGGAAATATAGATTCTGGCTACTCTTTTTTCATGAGAAAAGAAAAAGGCAATTTATCCCATTTCCATGGAAAGTTGGAGAAATCATGTTAAGAGGCATTTCAAAAATTTATGATTACTCAATGTACCTTAATCATTTCAATATGAAGTATGCATAAAATATCAAGGTCTTCGACCCAAGTCATATCTTTGTTGATCATATGACATAAGTTGGATTCAACAACACATTCACTAATACACTTATGTTTGAAGAAGAGGTAATACCCATGATGTTCCAGTGCATTTTGTTGATGATATTCAAACCATGGTAAGTTCAACATCTCAATATAAATAAAGAGGCAAAATTTAAAATGAAAAAGGTACTCAACTTCATGTGGATTCACAAAATGGCAGTCAACCCAAACACAGTCTCCAAGCAACAACATCACAACAGAAAAAGTTTCAAAGAGTAATTCGAGTGGTGGCGGTGGTGATAAAAACCTTCCATGAGGAAAAATTGAAAATCCCCACAAGCTCCAAGTAAAGAGGAAAAGGAAAAATCTTCAACCAGAAGAAGTGGAACAACCTATATTGGAAAATGATATATCTCTTGAGCACACAGACCTCGAGGTTGATATTGAAAATATTTGTTTCCCAGTTCAAGAACATATATTGCAGGAGAGTCAACAAGTTGTAGTTGAACTCGATATACAAGAAGAATAATTTTCAGAAGAAGAGTCATTTTCCATATAGAATTATTTATTTGACAAAAATTATAGAAAGTTAATTTTTGAAGGGTTTGACTAGAAAAATAAAAACGAAAAGTCTCGCTCTGAGTACGATCTTAGAAAATTACTTCCATCTATAAGTGATAAGATACATACGATAACAAGGGATGCTTTGGATGTTTCAATTGATGATATGGAGGCACAAAATGAAAAATTAAAGGAAAGAATTAAAGAGCTGGAATATACTTTGATGTTTCCCCCTATGTTTTCAATTCCATTGGTCATTGTCAAACCTACAACACCATATTTAAAATTAAAAGGAACATCAAGTTTATTAGTTGGCGAACTCGTGGGTTCATGTCTTTATTTCTTATTTACCCTTTTTCTCTGTCGTCACCAGAACAAACTTTCTTTTTCTCCATGATCCTAATTTTAAGTCCTATACTTAGATTATTTCTTAATTTTTTTTTTCCACCGTGGGTTCACGTGTCTCAAGTCTTGAATATTTCACCTCCTATGAGTCCAACCAATCACAACACTTAACCATTTATTTACTTATTTTTAAGCATTACTTAGCCATATTTCTATCTTATGGTGGGTTCACGGGTTGGTGGACTCACAGGTTCACCCCATCATTCCTTCCATGCCTGAATCCTCGCCATAATGTATCCTTTCTTTGTCACTTTTCTCAAGATACATTAAATCTTAATCATACAGAAGAGAACTGCCAAATAAATTATGAAAAGACCATTATTAATGGCAGAATTCTCAAAATAATATCATTTAATGTATTAATTTCTCCCTCGAAAAAAGGATTTAAGTTATAATAACGAGAAAATACTCTTTTCATAATCATTGTTCTAAGGAATCATACTACAATCCACCAACTTTATTATAATGGCTACTAGAACACAACATTTATGTGGAGATACAATGAATCTTTTCGAACGAGAAGACCAAAACTTTCAATGGTCAAGATCTTATTGGTACTATTCTACATTTCCATTACCAAAAAGAAGTGAGAACAAAATATGGACATCGGGGATTGATATAGTTGGATGTGTGTCCGAAGTAATTGACTATAAATAAATCGTCTCTTGCTGCGCTAATAAATTTGTTTCAGGCCGAAGGGTCATTCAACTTCAAAGTGAATCCTCCATTTCCTTAGCACCCTTGGTTTTCAGAAAGATGTTGAAACTGCCAGAACCTACCATCACTTTTAAAGGAGAAGAAGCAAGGAACTTTCTCAAGAACAAAAACAATGGGTTGGATATTTTACAAGAATATTTAGAGTATCCTCCGACAATGCCAGTTAAAATATCAAGATTTTAGGTCATTTTATAGAAGAAACCTTATCGAGAACTTGCATGGCTCTTCACTACAATCACTAGTCAAGAATCCATGACAACCATTCCTTGGTTGGCCCTCAATTTTTTGTATTTTATAGTTCATGAAGAAGCTATCTTTGATTGGGGAAAATCATCTTTGTTGAAATTTCTTCATATCTCTCAAAATTCAAGAAAGAAAAGAAGTTCTATATGGCTTCTTACTTAATATTTTACATTACTTATTGCCATGTCTTCAAGGGTTTGACCATCGAAAAAAGGGTAGACTGCAAAATTGATCCAGTAACTATGTGGTATCAGGATCTGTGGAGACAAAAATCTACTTATTATTTTTATGAAGTATATAATGAATTTGTAATTGTTTTCAAGAGACTTCTCTTTGGGGAAAATACGCTAGATTGTTACTAGAAGCAACAACCTTTATGAACAAAAGAAGAACTTTAAAAACACGGGAAGATTATAATGTAATTATAATTTTTGGTTCTCGTGAAAGTCCTTTCTTTTTTCCTTGGTACATTTCATATAAAATGCTTATCATTGAAGTTGCTAGAAAATATAGATTATGGCGACACTTTTTTCATGAGAAAACAAAAAGGAAATTTATCCCATTTCCATGGAAAGTTGGAGAAATCATGTTAAGAGGCATTTCTTGATTATTACGCAACATATCTTAATCATTTCAATTTGAAGTATGCAGAAAATATCAGGGGCTTCGACCCAAGTCATATATTGTTTGATCATATGACATCAATTGGATTCAACAACGCATTCACTAATACACTCATGTTTGAAAAAGATGAATATAATACCCATGATGTTCCAGTGCATTTTGTTGATGATATTCAAACCATGGTAAGTTCAACAAACCAATATAAACAAAGAGGAAAAAGTTCAAATGAAAAAGGTACTCAACTTCTTGTGGATTCACAAAAAGGAAGTCTACCCAAACACAGTGTCCAAGCAACAACATTGCAACAAAATAAATAAATTCAAAGAGTAATTCAAGTGGTGGTGGTGGTGATAAAAACCTTCCACAAGGAAAAATTGAAAATCCCCACAAGCTCCAAGTAAAGAGGAAAAGGAAAAGTCCTCAACGAGGAGAAGTGGAAAAACCTATATCTGAAAATGATATATCTCTTGAGGATATGGACCTAGAGGTTGATATTAAAAATATTAGTTTCCCAAATGAATAACAAAGGTTACATGAGAGTCAACAAGTTACAGTTGAACTCACTATAGAAGAAGAAGAATTTTCAGAAGAAGAGTCATTTTCCATACATAATGCTTTATTTGACAAAAAATCTAGAAAGTTAATTTTTGAAGGGTTTGACCAGAAAAATAAAAAGTTAAAGTCTCGCTCTAAGTATGATATTAGAAAATTACTTCCATCTGGAATTGCTAAGATATATCAGATAACAAAGGATGCTTTGGATGTTTCAATTGATGATATGGAGGTACAAAATGCAAAATTAAAGGAAAGAATTGAAGAGCTGGAATATACTCTGATGTTGCCCCCTATGCTTGCCATACCATTGGCCATTGTCAAACCTACAATACCAGATTTAAAATTAAAAGGAACATCAAGTTTATTAGTTGTCGCCAGAAAGTTTGTTGAAGAAAAATTTAAAAAGAGAATGTCTCTTATTATGCAAACATGGGATGTTGGAAGTAACATCATTTCCTTTGGTTATAAATTGAATGCTTTTAGAGATTTCCTCCAAGGTGATTATAAACATGAAGAAGGATTATATAAATATGTAGTCACTACATTTATTCTGAAAGTTTCAAACATGAATGAAATGGAAAGAAAAGAAGAGGATTTACCTTCTCCTGCTCGGATAAAACAACTAAAGGCATGTTGGATTAAGAAGATAAATATTCTAAAAGAAATTCTTGAGGAATGTGATGATGTGGTTACTAAAAAAGAGGGGTTATAAAAAATATTAACTAAAATAGATTTAGTTGGAACCACGGGAGAAGTACATGACCCAAAAATAATTCTAAATTATATATTTATGACAAGAGAGCAATTTCATAAAGCAGTGGAAATATTGAAAGGTTTGTTGGGGGAGAAATTTAATAGCATCATTGAATATAATGAAAATTAAGTTGAGAATTGATTTGTAAGCTATGTGAATAGAAATGAAGATATTGAAGATGTGCTTAGCCAACTTTCATTTGATTTAAGATATTTGGAGTGCATACTATTTGATATAAAAATTAGACATGAAATAAATGTAGCCCCAATGAGAGATTTTATACAAGAATGGTTAAAGAAAGCCTTAATCAAAATTACAAAGGAAAATCAAGAGGAAGCAGTTAGTACCGGCCATGAAACCGCCATCAAGGGAAATATAAGGAAATCATCAGCACAAAAATGAGTCATGAGATTCCATCACAGTAAGTCTACATTGATCAAATCTTCTTCTTCTTTCAGAATTCATCTAGTTATATTGTGTCTTTCCTTTGAGAAGAATATAACCAAGTTTTGATTGCATCCTTTTCTCTTCTTTTTAGTTCATGATTGCTCGTGTTTGTTCCAAACACACTCATTCTTCTCTCATATTTTCTTGTATATATTTATTTTGGTCCACGGGAGCCCTAATCCAAGTCCATTTATGGACGAACGTCTTTAATTTTCTGAGACTATAAAAGACAATATTATTTTTGAGAAAATCCCAGAGAACTATTTCGGGGTTAATTTTGATTGTATCTTGTAACTCTCAGCTCTTGAGTATAAGATATTTGAAATTAACTTATCAAATTCTATTTTTTATTTCAATAGAAATACTCTTTTAAGTTCTCTTATTTATGGGCCATATGTTCTTTTCCTTTTGAATGTGATGAAAAATATTTCTTAAAACTATGATGGATGTGAGGATCATTTGATTACTTTATGTAACCTATTATTTAATTTATTTTCTGCAATTGTCATGTGTTGGTTTTTATTCATATGAGATATGAGAGATATTCGATATATTATTACAATAATGAGTGTTCCATATATAGGGAACATAAGGTGACCATCCATGAAAGGATGCGTCCCTTGAATAATCAATAACTATTTATTATTATCATT
>SNQJ01S0108600.1:29410-52934 GCA_010110895.2 Picea sitchensis
TAGGGGGCATCTGTTATAGCAAGATTTGCCTCACCATTTCTATCTTGCATAGAGGGCCTTTTTCCATTTCCATATGCAGACTTATCAACCCCTTTTTGATAAATCCAGAGCCAAAAATATATATTTTTCCACATATACGCTCCGTAACTTCTTTGCAAGATGCGTATACGCTTGCTGCTCCACTACAACTCACATATATCAGGATTTGTGCCAGAAAATACAAAATGAGGTCGGGTTTCCATGTCACGACAAAATATCTCTGATATTTGGCCTTCCATATAGTGGAAACGTTCCAACTTGGCCCTTCAGTTGCATTCTGGAGGCTATAAGAGCACAATTTCGAGCTATGGAAAAAGAGGAGAAAGCATTCAACTTTAAGAGCAAAGTTACTCTGGAGAAATTACTTCATATTGAGTCTGCATCCCTTTGTCCCTCAAGTCTGAACACAGTGTTCAACCCCAAATCTCTTTCCTTATTGTCGAGATGACCTCATTACCTCTTTGCTATGAGCTTGCCTTTGGTGGAGGATTGAAGTGGTGGAGACCCAGTTGGAAGGAACTTGGTTTCTTGGTTTCGAACCGTGCCGACATGGAATTCTGTAATGTTGATACTTCTATTGATCAATTATTAATAGAAATACTCCTTTCCCATCCTATCGATATCTTGCAAATATATGATTATTATCCATGGGCATGTTTGTAATGCTTATTAATGGATTGTGCTATGTGATGTGCTAACTCATTTTATATATTGTCACTATATACTTGCATTGCTTGTTTGTTGAGAACTTGTTGCAGGTGTAAAGCTTTGGGTCAAAGTGCTCAACGGTGGAATGACATCAAAAAATTGGATCGAGGTAGGCTTCTTCCTCGTATTGCACATTAGTTTATATAGCACATGTTGGAATTGAGTTGATTTCTATAGTCATACTTGTCTGTTGTGGTTTACCCTTGGCCATAGAGAGTTTTTCTCTTGTAACAATATAAAAATTAAAATGGATATGGTGTAAAGAAATAAGGAAAAGAGAATAAGAGTAGGGTAACAATCAAAAGAGTGTTTCCTAACCAAATTCCCTTTTGTTCTTAATAAATCAAATAAAGTTTTAGAAGTAAATTTTACCTAGAAATTAAATCAGTTAGCCATACTTACAACATATTATTTGAGTCGATGTAGGAAGGCTATGGAACTGAGGAGTTCATTACAAAATTTGAACCTTGGAACTTTTGTTGTTGAACCCGACATTGATGGTGCTTCGGGATGAAAAGGATAGACCTGCTACCATCAAATTTTTCTCAATAATTTCAAAAATGCAGCTACAGGTCTTCCTGCACATACTCTGGGATTCTTGTACCAGAATAACCAAGAACTGTAAAAATCCACTAATGTTGTTAGTATGTTACTCTGTTATTCTAGATATATTGTTGTTTTGAGTACCCTGCTTGTACTTTCACTTCGTTGGTTTTGTAGAGAAAACACCAAATTTGATGAATCGGTTCCTGTACCACTGAAGAAAAGAGCTTATAATTGTTGAGAATTTTCTTAAGATGACATACAACACTAATCAAGCAAGAGAAATATAGTTGCATCGAAGACGACGAACAAGGATTTGGTAGTTGAACAATTATGTTCCAAGCTCTGTAACCTTGAACCAGTCTCCTTTTTATTGTCTTAGAACATAAATATGAAAGTTGCTAATGAATTGTAGGCATAAAGTTCATGAGTATCAATAGACTTATTGTTGGTTACTAGACCTAACCACATAGAGATAAATTCATAAGATCATATAATAAAAATATAAACTAATCAAAACATAAAGTACATCCAATGCCACATTCATTTAAAAATTTCTAATACACAATTGATGGAAATTAGCATGAATGCACGGAAATTTTTAGGTTTGAACAGTTTTCGAAAATCACTTATGAATATCCCCCTATGAATGAAGCATAACCCGAAGAAAATGTTTATAATCAAATTTTAGTATGTATGTTTTATATCAAAGATTTGTATTCCCTTGCTTATACAAACTTCATCAAAATATTAGTAGCACTTATGTTTAGGGAGCCCTTTATAAATTATAGGTATTTTTTTCTTTTCTTTTAGACAGGAAATTAAAAGAGTATCAGTAGTCTCAACAAATGAAAACCCCATGGGAAACTAGCCAGCCTTTTCCAATCTCAAAAGAATTAAAATCATTCAAGTAATAAAGATAAATTTCATAGTTGAGTATATTAGGCTTCTAAGATCATGGTCCCACTCTTATGATAGTACATATTAGATATGGGATGAATTGGATGATAGGGTATTAAGTTCAACTTAGGGTTATTCTCAAGTGGAAGTTAGATGGATTTCATTTAGCGTTGGCTCTAACCACCCATGCTTCTTCCTGACAAAACTTCACAAGTAGTATTGTACATAGGGAAAAAATGGATTAGGTTTAGTCAATATAGGTGTCACAGGTCTAAACTTGTTGTCAACAGACGTCTATAGCCTCAACGAGGTAACCTTTTAAACCCATTTTACTCTAAGATATCTTGTCCCATTACTTCCTTTTTACAATTTATAGAACAAATATAATTAGAGATGGAGGAGTAGCCATCAGAAATCCCTCTACAAGCGTGGGATGAAACACATAAGCATTGAATTTTATATTACCCTCTCTAGGAAGAATTCCCCTTTTCCCATGAGCATCCATAACCTTGATGGGTTTTCCTAGTAGTACCACGGGATAGGAACTACTTCTAGCAGGAATATATAGCCTCGACCGGTTGGCCACTTGCACCCATTTTCTATCAGAGGCTTTGGTCCCATGAATTCCACTCTCGAAATTTATGAAATATGTATATATGTATTTTCTTATTGATTGGGTGGATGGGGGATTTTCTTTGAAAATCCCCTTATAGGCATGGGATGGTATTGGTTCGAGGGTAGTTTTGAAATATTAGCTTCCTATAGGTTGTCCCTATGTAAAGGATACTTGACGAGTTTAGTCAATCTGAATTCATATCTATGGTCGAGCCCTTTTAATGTGTGGTGGATGAAACCACTAGAGAATAACATAAAAGTAACTCTAGTCCCTATGGTTATCTTCTTCGCATAGAATTATAGTAGTGTTCCCATGGGTAGAAACTTCATACACTCTCTTGCTATTCATTAATAAATATGTTTTACTAACCAACTTTGAAATTAGATCAAGTTGTACTAGTTGCCTATGGGCCTCATAATATGGACTTTTAACTTTATGTGATCCCATAATATAATTAAAGACATGGCTATAAGCTATTGCTTTAATAAATGGTATAAAATTTTGTATAAAAAAGGGAGAAGGAATCTCTAAAAGAACTGGAAGTGATTGGTTATGACAAGAAGTCTTGGGTTTGATATTTGAACTCTTTTATTTTCAGTTTTTCCTTGTTAATAATGACCTAAAATGTAAATTCCAACAAGGAAAACATTTCAAAAAAATAGTAGAGAAAACTAATAAAAGTCAGAGAACAATCTTCAAACAAGATTTTTTTTTTTAGGGAAGTAATAGAAAAAGAAATTTAGTTGTTCCAAAACAATCTTAGGTAATAAAAGATCAAAATAAAAGATAGTTTTTCCAAAACAACAGAACCAAAAGTAATGTAATTACTTCTCTGAATAAGTCATGGAGATGTTCTCCCAATCCAATTGAAAAGAGAATACCTGAAAATTTCCAACAAATCATCATATAAGCCCAATGTATTTAGAAAAATTGGAAAAAGATCTAACTATCAGCTGAAAACATATTGAAAATTATGGGTGCAAAAAAACTCTCTTAATATTAGTTTCTCAGCATGACGGTTCCAATTATTGAAAAATACATAAAAAACGATGTTGAACTATGCTTTAAAACTAAAATAACAACTACATGAGACATTTGTTTATTTAGTTACTATCCTACCTTACCTAAGAAAAGAACCATTTTCAAGTATATAAGTACTTCCAAAGAATCCATGTGTGTAATAGGATTATAAATATACTCACATTTGGGTTTGAACAATATACTTTAATAAGTACCAGAACATGAGGAACCAACTAGTTCGATTGCTATGGTGTCGATAATTTTTGAAGAAGAGAGTGTTGTGGCCTCATAGTTGCTTGGAAATATACTTCAATATAGTTATGATATCTTTGGTTCACGTGTTCATTAATATTGATTTGTATGTCCTCCTTTGCTATGCCATGGATATTTTATACTATTTGATGCTTGGTATCTTGAATGTATACATGATCTGGTGATGTATATGGAAAAATTTCCTCGATCTCTCCATCAGATGTGTTCCATGGTTGCTCGGTTTCTTTAATATCTTCTTCTCGATGTTTCTCATGGAATATTTTGTCTTTTATTTCTTCCAAGACTATAGGTATATTCTTGATTGTTGTCAGGATTTTCTCCTCCTGAGATGCGTAGATGTTACTAGATTCTACTAGGATTTGAGAGATTTCTTAGAGTAACATTCTTCTAACTCTTGATCATCCTTGAATTCTATTGCTTGTTTTTAATTCCTTTCTTGCACATGGATCAATGTATGGATGCTCCTACAGTACCTAAAAATGACTGAAACCTAACTTTAAGAATCCTACTGAAACAAAAATTAAATTAAATTAAATTGCAACTAAAGCACATTATTCATAGAAACTGTACTCGAGTGCCCTTGTGATACTAAGACCTTGTTGTCACCAAGTTATCTCTTCACACAAGTTATCTTACTCTCTCTACAATAAAACATACTAAGAAAAACACCGACATGACAAGGGCTTGGAGAAACCTGTCTAAAGCAGATGCGCAGGTTCTTATGTAACACCCATGTTTCCCCCAGTCTATAAATATAACTATAACTGGCCAAGAGACTATGGTAGACTAGATATGTGTGAATGCTTGATTTGATGAACCCTTTTATAAAAGGTCAATGTATGTA
Organism: Picea sitchensis; assembly: GCA_010110895.2. Taxonomy (NCBI): domain Eukaryota; kingdom Viridiplantae; phylum Streptophyta; class Pinopsida; order Pinales; family Pinaceae; genus Picea; species Picea sitchensis. The sequence goes on from SNQJ01S0108600.1 coordinate 34,354, forward strand.
TTTTTTGTTATTAATAAAAAATGGATAAGTGTTGCATAGCTGTTGAAAGGGGGGTTTTCCAAGATAGACCATGGATGCTATGAGAGAGATGGTGAGAGGAACCAKAAATGGTTGAGATGACCCCCACCAAACCAATACCTTACTAGATTTAATGACTTAGAACAATCCTCTTACCCATATATGAATTACTAGTCAGAGTGGTAGCTCAAAGAGTCCTCCTCAAGAGTTAATGAGGAGATGGGGAAGAGTACCCATTTGTAAGACTTTCAAACCTTACCATGAGTTGGGAGTTTGGACCCACACAACATTACTAATAAAATAAAGAAAGATGTAATTTGTGGGCAGAGGTGAGGAGAGCAAGAAGATCTGCGAAGAGACCATAGTCGAAAGAGAAATCTAGAGAAGAAAAAGAGCGTTTTGTAGCTCTCTAGTTCCAAGAAGGACTGGGAAATAATCTCATTTTGGACGTAAGAATTTGTTGGAAAGGTTTTCATTACAAGCTGATAAATGAGGTTGACAAGTGACTATGGAAGTACTTGGGCAAACCTCCTTTCTTGGTACAAAGAAAACCCGTTGTCGGGATTCCGTGGGAGGAGAAGTGTAACCTTCGTCCCTGACTTTTGCTGAGTAAGAAGAAAGAGTCTTTCTTAGAGCATTGTAGTCTAGCTCAGGGGTGGCCAGCGGTAAAAATCTCAAGAGTGGTTGTGCCTATGGTTGGGTGGAAACATGCACCTCTTTCAATAGTCACTTCATGAACTCTGCTTTTCTAATAGGTATCTTCATACTCTGTGTACTGAAATGGGAATGGTGATTGGATATATTTATATGTCTATGACTGAGTTCTGTGTTGAATGGTTAAGTTAGAAATGTCCTTAACCCATTTACGGCCAAAGGAATTAGTGTGTAACCCACAAGGGTTTTCAAAGGACCCATGTGACCAAGGTTTGGGAACCTTGCGCTAGGCTCGAAACAAGTTAAGCCTTCTGGATTCAGAACTCCGAGAGTTCGAAACTCCAGAGTGATTCGACCCTGCCATTTATAAATTGGCCGAAGGAAACTGATAGTTATGATTACCCACCAGGTTAACTGATGCCCGACAGTTTTCTTATCCAGGAAAGTTAGACTTGCCTACCATTAAAACTTGATCCACTCAATTATTGTGAGGTAACAAGGACCACCGATCTGAGAGTATTTGGGAGCCCCCTTGGACGTGGATCTGTAAATCCAATGGAAAGAAATCTTCACCGTTATATCGAACTTAGTGAGGGGGTAACACTAAGTACTTCGGGGAAATCCCACTTCAGGAGATTAGAGGTGGTTTAACGCCAAAAATTCTGAATGTTGAAATCGCAAAGTCAATCTGGACCGTTGATTAGAGTTCTTCACGTGTTCATACTTTGGAACTCTAGAAGGAAGTATGTTTCAAGGTGAGGGAACCTCTGAATTCCGAATTTATGAAGTGACATGAACCGTACATTTGAGAATGCTTCGGTATCCCTCATGACCATTAGATCTAGACCATGGTCAGCCTGGCATTGACCACTCTAGGAGCAAGGAGGGAGTCACACCAAAAATCCCCCGAATGTCTAAGTTACAAAATAATGGAGGCCGTAGATCCAGGGGTTACATGGATACACCATGACCGTAAGATTGAAGGACTTGGAAGGCGATCATTCCGGGGTAACGTGGTATGTTGACGTCACCCAGGGTGACGTGGACCCATGTTTGATGTGACATGTGTAACCTGGATTCATACGTTTCGTAGAGCCTATAGGCCCATTAACATGTGACACATGTCACCCACTGAAGGGGCCATGTGTCATCTCCACCCTGCTGCGTATCATACTTGGCACTCACGACTTGGTCCACTTAGCGGGAGGAGCATGTAGGACCCACCTGTGTTTTACTTCTCATTTAGTACGTCATCACGTGTGAGGGTGGACCCTTTGAGAGTTCGGGAATTCGAGACTTTGGGGGTTTGAGAAGCAGTGTCGTGGGTAAGTTAAAGGGTCTGAAGGTCGGAGCCATGTGGAGAGAGTTTAGAACTTCCGGAGCTCGAAGCTCTGGGAGACTTGGAATGTTAGAACGTATGCTCCCAAAAGGTCCGAAGGCCAGATCTACGTGGCAACACCTCAGGATTTTGGGAATTCGGGACTCCGTAGGCCATGTGCGCAGAAGAGAAAGGGGACGTTCAACGTCAAACGTCGAATTCCCCACTAGCCTGTGTGTCTGATGAGGATTAAGCCCAGTCGTTGGATTGGTTGATGGATGGACCTTTCCTGCGGGAGGTAGGAACTTAGAGATGGTATGAACGAGATGAAGCCACACGGGCATCGCGTGGCCCTCAACCAATGAATCACCCAAAGAACTTCAGGAAGCCATAACTTGCAACCCGAAGCTCAGATTTGAGCCTGGTTGCAGTCGTTAGAACGCTATAGGTTAGTATAAGAGGATGAAGACCTCAGACAGAGGATTCAATATGTTTAGGGAAACCAAAATTTAGATGCCCCATTCTCTAAGAAAGTGTTTTTATGGTTGGGTGTGTTACAAATTGGTATCAAAGCATGGTTACAACACTTGGCCTACTTAGGCTAATGAGTGAGTCGCTTAAAAATATTATTTAAATAACTTTTAGGGGTGAAAACCTATCTTATCCCTTTCCTAAGAGGCTTAATTAAACCTCTACTGAAGAAAGGAATGAAATTTTCTACTGTTGTGTGTGTTTGGAAATTATGAATTGTGTGTTTTTCATGAACTAATAGACCATTAACTAACATAAAATGTTTTATCATCACTCAAGCAGTCAGTAGACCACAGAAGAAATATAGCATAAGGGATGGTGACACACCATGAATTGGGGGAAATCTCCCACAATAGAGAGGAAGAATTTGATGAGAGGAGGGTGGTGGAAACCCCTGCGAATCTGACTGAAACTGTAAGAAGCCTCATGGAAGAATTACAGAGTTATAAGGATGACAATGAAAGGCTAATAAAGGAATAGGAAAGTCAAACTAAAATCAATGCAGTTATATTGCAGAGCTTATCAGATATACAAAGGCAGTTGTAGCATGGACCAACAACCAGCCATGTGGACAAACATCATACGAACAAGACCCAGAGTCTACCTGAGATACGAAAGAATGGAACTGAAAGTGGCCACACAAAGAGGAGCACCTCAAAGAATGACCAACATGGAGCCAAGAGACACTTGTCGAGAGAATCCTTCGGTGAGGAAACTAACAACTCCAAGGAATCCTCTAGTAGCAAAACTAGTTCACATTTCCAGAGGAAAATAAAGGAGAGGAAACATTCCAAGAGTCATGACCCTCAAGATTTCAAGAAATCCAAACCACCCACCTTTGATGGAGAAATTAAGAAGGGGGAAGAATCTGAAGCTTGGTTGCTCTGCTTGAAGAAGTACTTCAGAGTCCATGACTACTTTGAAAATTTAAAGGTTCAAATAGCCATATTTAACTCTAATGGAAAGGCCTCCATTTGGTGGGAGGACCTTAGGAATGTGAAAGGAATCCATGAGAAGGACTTGTCATGGAAACAATTTGATAAATACTTCAAAAAAAAGTATCTGTTAGAGAAATAATTTGATGGGAAGACCAAGGAGTTCTATGAAGTCAAGTTGGGACAACTCACCATAGATGAATATATCAATAAATTCCTTGGGTTGATAAGGTATGTACCCTACATAAAATATGAAAAGGTAAAAATGCAACAATTTATTAGTGGGATACCTCAGTCCTTCCAGGAAAGGATTGAATTTGATGAGCTAAAGACCTTAGAAGACACTATCCAGAAGACAAGGTATTTCTATGAGCAGTTCAAGAACAAAACAAAACCTCACGAGGACTGGAAGAAGAAGAGTAGTTTGGGATTCAATAAAAAGGGGTTTAAACCCTCAAGATTCAAGAGCTATTGGAAATGTTCTAAGATAATCCTTCCTACTAAAATTGTATACCAACAAAATATCCCCTCTTAGAGTGGAAATAAACCCTTTGGAGCAGCCCCAAGTAAGACTGATAACACAAAGAGAGAACCCTTGAAATGTTGGGGTTGTGGAGAAGAACACATGTTGAGAGGCTGCCCATATAAGAAACATAATAGTAGGAGGGTCTACAACATCCAATAGGATACCATAGTCAATTATGTGGCTAGGAGCATGCCACATATTTATGCAGCCTCGGATAATAAACAAGACGACCACCAAGCTTGAGTGGTATAGATGGAAGGTATGATTTCCAACCATCTAGTTTCCATTTTAATTGACCCTGGTTCTAATTTGAGTTATGTTTCCCCTCAAACTATTGAGAAATGTAAATTGCAACAAGTTAAACATGTTAAATCATGGTTGGTACAACTATCCACTGGAACCAAAAGAAAAGTAACAAAGGTCATACCAGCATGCCAATTCGTTATGAGTGGATTTCCCACCCAAGCGAACCTAAACACACTTCCTTTAGGATATTATGACCTACTGATTAGAATGGATTGGTTGGATACCCATAAAACCAAGCTGGATTATTACAATAAAACTTTGGAGTGTGACAATGAAGAAGGGAGAAAGGTAACCCTACAAGGAATTCAAAATCGTTTCTCAGTGAGACAAATATCAACACTTCAAGTGAAGAAGTACTGCAGAAAAGGATGTCCTTTGTATGCAATACAAGTGTTGGACTTTGTTGAGGATGGAAAACCAAGCCTAGAGGACCATCCCATATTGAGAGAGTATAAAGATGTGTTCCCAGAAGAGGTATCAGGTCTACCTCCAAGAAGAGATATTGACTTTTCAATAGAACTTTCACCATGAGCGATGCCCGTTTCTAGAACACCCTATAGAATGAGTACGCTAGAGCTAGTTGAGATCAAACTACAGATAAAAGAAATTATGGACAAATGCTACATCAGACCTAGTGTGTCTCCATGGGGAGAACCAACCTTGTTTTTGAAAAAGAAGGATGGCACACTTAGGTTGTGCATAGACTATAGGAAACTCAATAAGATGACCATAAAGAATAAGTATCCCTTGCCAAGGATCGATGAGTTATTTGACCAATTAAGGGGTGCTACAATATTCTCCAAGAGTGACTTGAGGTCTAGATACCATCAGATTTGAATTAAGGATGAAGACATCCACAAAACAACCTTTAGGACAAGGTATGGTCACTATGAATTTGTGGTGGGGCCATTCGGGCTAACCAATGCACCAGCCACTATTATGTGCTTAATGATAAATGTATTCAGTAAATTCTTAGACATATTTGTATTGGTTTTCATTGATGATATCCTAATCTATTCTAAGAATAGGGAAGAGCATGAAGAACATATCAAGTTAGTGCTTCAAGTACTAAGAGAACCTCAGCTCTATGCAAAATTTAGTAAGTGTGACTTTTTCGAGAAGCAAGTCCATTACTTAGGCCATGCTATTTCTGAAGAAGGGGTGGCAGTTGATCCTGACAAGATCAAATCCATTATGGATTGTCCTACCCCAAAGGATGTATCATATATCAGATCCTTTATGGGCCTAGCAGGATACTATAGGAGGTTCATAAAAGGATTTTCCAGGATTGGTTTCCCAATCACTTCCCTTCAGAAAAAAGGGAGTTAAATTCCTTTGGACATCAGAATGTGAAGAGAGATTTCAAGAAATTAAATTCCTTCTAACCAATGCACCTATGTTGAAGATTGTAGATCCAAACAAGGACTTCCTTGTGTGTACAAATTCCTGCAAGGAAGGACTCAGAGGAGTCCTTATGCAAGAAGAACATGTAATTTGCTATGAATCTAGAAAATTGAATGAGCATTAAATCAATTATGTGACCCATGATCTAGAATTGGATGCCATATTGCATGCTTTAAAAATGTGGATGCATTACCTCATGGGTAGAATATTTGTGCTTATGACAGACCATTGTGGGTTGAGGTACATGTTTGATCAACAAAAACTTAATGCTAGGAAATCTAGATGGATGGCTCTCCTTAGTGAGTTTGATTTTGAAATCAAACATATTAAAGGAAAAGAAAATAGGGTGGTTGATTCCATTAGCAAAAGTATTAAAGTGATTCACTTGGAAATGGTAAGCACCTATGAAACGGATTCCAGGGAGAGAGTCAAGAGTGCACAATAAACCGATGCATTCTTCGAGGCTGTAAAATCGTACTTAGAACAAGAGACCACATGGTTGAAGTATGAAGGTTATAAAATGTTGAATGATTGCCTGCTAACTTACAAAGGTAGGTTGTATATCCCAAATTGTGACGACTTGAAGAGGTTCATGATGGATGAAATACACAAAAGACCATATACTGGTCATCATGGTTATCAAAAAATGATTACAACCACTAGGAAACTATTCTATTGGCCAGGACTGAAGAAGGACATAGTTGACTACTTGGATAAATGTCTAGAATGTCAGTAGATTAAGGCAGAACACTGACATCCAGAAGGGTTGTCACAACCCCTACCAATTCCAGAATGGAAATGGGAAACCATCTCCAAGGATTTCATCATCGGATTACCAAAATCGGCCAAGCAGAATGATACCATCATGGTAGTGGTGGAAAAATTGAGCAAGGTTGCTCACTTCATTCCCGTCAAGTCAACTTGCAAGGCAATAGATATTGCCAGCATTTTCATGAAAGAGATATTTAGGTTGAACGACATGCCTAAGGAGATCATTTCTGGCAGAGATACATAATTTACTTTGAGCTTTTGGAAATATTTAATGGCTAGTTTTGAAACTAAATTATTGTTTGGCATAGCCTATCACCCTCAAACTGATGGAAATATAGAGCGGTTAAACCAAGTATTAGAGGACATGTTAAGGATGCATGTAATGCATCATCCTAAGAATTGGGAAGACTACCTACCATTGGTATAGTTTTCCTACAACAATGGCTACCAAGAGTCATTGAAGATGATCCCTTTTGAAGCCCTCTATGGTAGACAATGAAAGATTCCAATCAGCTGGAATAATCCAGTAGATAGAATTACAATCGGGCCAGACATGTTGAAAGAAATGGAACAACAAGTAATTCATATAAAGAAAAATCTAAAAATATCTCAAGATAGACAAAAAATCTATACAGATAGAAAGAGGACTCCTAGAGAGTTCAAAACGGGGGATCATGTGTATCTCAGAGTTAGACCTAGGAAAATCTCCTTGAGAATGGGATCTTGTGCCAAGCTGGAACCTCAGTATTGTGGAGCCTTTGAAATTTTGGATAGAGTGGGACATGTAGCCTATAGGATAAGACTCCCTCCCACAGTGAAGGCACATGATGTTTTCCATGTTTCATTATTAAATAAATGTGTACATGATTCTAATCATATAATTGACTGGTCTGTGATTCATTTGGAACCAGATGGAGAATTCATGCCAGAACCTCAATGCATAATAGACAGGAAGGATACCCCACTCATGAACATAACCATTTCATAGGTCAAGGTGCAGTGGAAACACTTTGGCCTAGATGAGGCTACATGGGAAATGGAGGATGCCATGAGACATGCATATCAATTTTTGTTTACTTATGTACGTACAGAGCACGTTGGCAGATAGAACATCGAGGACGATGTTCCTTTAAGGGGAGAGGATCATAACACCCATGTTTCCCCCAGTCTGTAAATATAACTATAACTGGCCAAGAGACTATGGAAGACTAGATATGTGTGAATGTTTGATTTAATGAACCTTTGTATAAAAGGTCAATGTATGTATTGTATGTTATTAATAGAAAATGGATAAGTGTTGCAAAACTGCTGAAAGGGGGGTTTTCCAAGATAAACCATGGATGATATGAGAGATATGGTGAGAGGAACCAAAAATGGTTGAGATGACCCCCACCAAACCATTACCTTACTGGATTTAATGTCTGGGAACAATCCTCTGACACATATATGAATTACAAGTCAGAGTGGTAGTTGGAAGAGTCCTCCTTAAGATTTAATGAGGAGATGGGGTAGAGTACCCTTTCGTAAGACTTCCAGACCTGACCATGAGCTGGGGATTTGGACCCACGCAACCTTGCTGATAAAAGAAAGAAAGAGGTAATTTGTGGGTAGAGGCGAGGAGACAAAGTATATCTACGAAGAGAGCAGAGTCGAAAGAGAAATCTTGAGAAGAGAAAAGAGTGTTTTGTATCTCTCTGGTTCGAGGAAGGACTGGGAAATAATCTCATTATGGACGTAAAAATTTGTTGGAAAGGTTTTCGTTACAAGATGATAAACGAGGATGATGAGTGAATATGGAAGTACTCGGGAAGACCTCCTTGCTTGGTACATAGAAAACTCATTGCCAGGATTTTGTGGGAGGAGGAGAATAACCTTTGTCCCTGACTGTTGCTGAGTACGAAGAAAGAGTCTCTCTTAGATCATCATGGTCTAGCTCGGGGATGGCTAGTGGTAAATCCGTTAGGAGTGGTTGTGCCTATGGTTGGGTGGAAACATACACCCCTTCCAACAACCACTTCACGAACTCTGGTTTTATGATAAGTATATTCATACTCTGTGCACTGAAATGGGAATGGTGATTGAATATATTTATATCTCTATGACTGAGTTCTATTTTGAATGGTTAATTTAGAAATATGCATTATCTCTCTATGAAACAGTGCTTTTAAATGGGTTCATGCTTGACTCAACTGAGCAGTTAAAGAGTTGTAAGATGTAAGCTTGCAATAGTGTCAGGGAAATATTTATTGGAATGTTTAAGTTTTGTCGATCTCTAAAATATACCCTCATGGGAATTCCAAGTTCAAACCCTATGGAAGGAGGATGCCTCCTTCATATCTTTCACGCACATGACCGAAGGCTCATGCCCATGTCCTTAACCCATTTACGGCTAAAGGAATTAGTGTGTAGCCCACAATATTTTTCAAAGGACCCATGTGACCAAGGTCTGGGAACCCTACACTAGGCCCAAAAGAAGTTAATCCTTTTGGATTCAGAACTCTGGGAGTCAGGAACTCTAGAGTGCTTCGACCCTGCCATTTATAAATTGGTCGAAGGCAACTGATAGTTACGGTTACCCACTAGGTTAAGCAACGCCTGGCAGTTTCCTTATACGGGACAATTAGAATTTCCCACCATTAAACCTTGATCCACTTAGTTATCGTGAAGTAATGAAGACCACCGATCTTAGAGTATTTGGGAGACCCCTTGGCCGTTGGATCCACACCGAGGAAACTTCAGCAAAGTCCCACTTTGTGAGAACAGGGATGATATATCATCAAACTCCCCGAATGCCAAAGTCACGAAGTAATGAGAGTCGTGGATCTGTAAATTTAGTGGAAAGCACTCTTAGCCATTAGATCGAAATTAGTGAGGGGGTAGCGCTAAGTACTTTGTAGAAATCCCACTTCGGGATAATAGAGGTGGTTTAAAGCCAAAAATTCTGAATGTCAGAGTCACAAATTCAATATGGACCGTTACTCATAGTTCTTTGCGTGTTCAGAGTTCGAAACTCCGAAAGGAAGTATGGTTCAAGGCAAGGAAAGCTCCAAATGTCAAAGTTACGAAGTGATGTGAACCGTCAATTTCAGAATGCTTTAGGATCCCTCCTGACCATTAGATCTAGACCATGGTCATCCCGACATTGACCACTCTGGGAGCAAGGAGGGAGTCACACCATGAATCCCCTGAACCTCGAAGTTACGAAGTAACGAAGGCCGTAGATCCAAGAGTTACATGGACACATCATGACCGTAAGATCGAAGGACTTGGAAGGTGATCAGTCTGAGGTAATGTGGTATGCTGACATCACCTAGGGTGGCATGGACCCACGTTTGACATGCCATGTGTCACCTGGATTCGTACTTTTCGTAGACCGTATAGGCCCATTAACATGTGACACGTGTCACCCATTGAAGGGGCCACGTGTCACCTCCGCCCTGCCGCGTATCACACTTGGCACTCACTGCTTGGTCCACTTGGCGGGAGGAGCATGCAGGATCCACCTGTGTTTGCCTTCACATTTAGTACGTCACCACATGAGAGGGTGGACCTTTTGAGAGTTTAGGAATTCAATACTCTGGGGGTTTGGGAAGCAATGTCATAGGTAAGTTAAAATAAAAGGTTTGAAGGCTGGAGCCACGTGGAGAGATTTTGGAACTTCGGGGGCTTAGAGCTCTGAGAGACTTGGGATGTTAGAATGTATGCTCCCAAAAGGGCTGAAGTCTGTATCTACATGGCATCACCTCGGGAGTTCAGGAATTTGGGACTCCAGAGGACATGTGCGCAGAAGAGAAAGGGGATGTTCAACGTCGAACACCGAATTCCCTGCTAGCCTGTGTGTCAGAAAAGGATTAAGCCCAGTCGTTGGATTGGTTGATGGATGGACCTTCCCTATGGGAGGTAGGAACCTAGAGATGGTATGAACGAGATGAATCCACATGGGTGTCACATGGCCCTCAACTAATGAATCACCCGAAGAAATTCGGGAATCCATAACTTGCAACCCAGAGCTCGGATTTGAGCCCAGTTGTAGTCGTTAGAACACTACGGGTGAGTAGAAGAGGATGAAGACCTCAGACAGAGGATCCGAGATGTTTAAGGAAAGTGAAATTTAGATTCCCCATTCCCTAAGAAGGTATTTTTATGGTTGGGTGTGTTACATATTACCTTTCATCTTACCACTTCTCCTCCTCCAAGTCTTAAATGTTGGCATAATCAAACCAAAAGCAAGAATAGAAAGCGATAAAATCAACAAGAAATATCTTAATCCCTGTAGAACCTTCCTGGAAACAACACAAAAAATGTGGGGTTATTTATATGTATAAATCTCTGACATTGAATATATCAATCTGGGAGTTTGTAGACTTCGAGGTGCAAGCACAGGAAATGTAGGATCAGAACCTATTCTAGCCTATGTTAGAAACTAATGTCAAAAAAACATGCTTCAGGGTGCAATGAATGAAATCAAATGACATATATCAATCCCAATCATAAAGAAATTCAATGAAATCAAAAGTAAATCTCAGACACCTTAATCTTGCATTCACCAATCTATAGCAAGATTAACAAGGGCTCGACATACTATGTCGAGAAGTCTGATCTATGCATAAATATGTTTTCGTATGAGATCTCATTTAATCGATGAATATGTTAAGGCTTCAATGTATGAAGGAACCAAAATTCTTAAAACCTATAAACAATAATTAGTTCATTAGCTTGAGGTTTTATTAATGGCTTGTAGTGCAATCTTTCACTTGAGATCCAAGTGTCATGCACTTCGAGAGATCATTAAATTGTCAAACTAATGTGTTCTAATTAATTTAACTTATCTTTAAGAGACATGAAAATGAAAGGGTAAAATAAACTTCAAACTAATATATGAATCAGTCGACAAAAACACAAGTTGAAATCTTTGCAGGATGCCACTAACCTAATCCTGAAATTATTAGCTTGGAAAGGTAAATAATGAAATCTGTAAACTAACTCACACATACAAACTAAAGAATGCAAATTCATATGTCAAGTGTAACAAGTCTTTGTTGGTAATACAACACGTTTGCATCTAGATTACTCATCTTTGCGCAACTACGACTCAAATAGATCTTATTATGTTATCCATGAGTATATCTAAATAAAATAAAATCATTAAAGATCAAACTAACACTTGTTATCAGTCTCTTGGGTTGGATATCATAGATGGATTGAAGTACAGTCTTTAATTAAGTGTTCATGTACTTTTGAATGATGATTGATACGGTCCTCCAAATAGATTCTAATAATTGTGTTGACAATTAGAAGAGTGTTGGTTAGCAAGTAAAATAAAAATGTTTAGTGCACACTTGTTCCTTGCACTGGTAATCAAAGTATAAACATGAGTGAGTAAAGGCAAGGCAAAGGGAAATTGCATGAATAATTGAAAGGAAATGAAAGCATAATTGTAAAATTAATTTTATGGAAACAATTAGAACTATAAATAGAAATATCTGCATCTAACTACTCAAACTAATCCACAAAACTAAAATTAAAAGTATATATACAGTAATAAAAATAGACAGGGTATACCGGAGAGAGGGGGGCTACCTCCTCCAACATACTCCGCAAGAGGATTATAGCGGTTGGTCGAAAATCTACAACATAGATGTCTTTATTACATCATAATAATAAAGAATTACAAATATGAGTCGAGTGCCTCATGCATCATGTGATTATAACTAAGAATGACAATCATACAATAAATCCACACCCCCTTCAATAATGTTGTCTCTCAAATTTATAATTACAACATTCAGATCATCAAAGGAAATTGTTACAACCAATGATTCACTCACTCAACAAGAAAATCACATTGTTTGAATTATGTTGAGTTTGGACAAAAATAATTGTGTTCTATTGGTGAAATGACAAAGAAAAAAGGTTGGTTTAGACATGGATCCCCCCATATGGAGCATAGAACCCATAACCTGAACTATAATCCATGACAACCAATAAATAATTTGAAAATGAGCCACAACATAAATCTAGGCAAACCCAAATTAGATATTTGCCCATATCTCACAAATCCTTGATCTTATGAAGAATATATCTACATAAGACCCGAATTAGGCCTTTCTGAACATAACTCATGTTCCATAATTTAGAGATTCATCCTCGTTATCTCGGGAATTACACTGGAAATTAGCGGTTGCAAATTTTGCACATTTTTTACTGAAAATCCTTGACCGTGCTTGGAGACCACCATGTGTGACCTAGGCGCGAACCAATAGTTCACAATCCATGTTGGCACTTAGTCCTCCAAAACCCATGTGATCAATCTCAATGTGGGCACACACACATATTTGAATCTTGGAACTCAGGTATTGGAATAGTTGTGGTACGAGAACAACACTAACATTCTTTCATTGGTAAAACTTTGCTTAAAAACCTCTATTATTTCATTGAGAACTTAGGAAACATTAGTAAATACGCAACTATACTTCAAAAATGCTTGTTGAGAAGTTAAGGGCTTAAAAGGATGAGATTGGTGATATTATGGCTAAGTTTTAGGTATAAAAAAAGAGTATAAGTGGAAAAGAAGTGTTTGGATGATGACAAAATAGGGGTTCAACAATGCTATAGAAGATGATAATCCTACAAATCTTTCCATAGGGGTTCAAATAAATGGACATTTGTATATTCACCCCTTTATACAAGATGTGGAAACTCAAATAGTTGCAAAATCCACCATACCCACTATCCAAATGGTAGGTACACAAACAATTTCTGTAGACATCAATGACTCTCTTCAAGTGTTAAGGTTAAAAGTAGAGGTTTCCAAATGGAAATCTATAGCTTCAAATCATGGTAGAGGAGTAGTTCCTTTAGTAGGACATAAACATCTCATCCACAACCTAAGGAAGAAATGGGATGAATTTGTTTCCATAGATAGAGTAAAGTGAGAAAATATAAAAGAAGACAGAAACAAAATCTTAGAAATTAGTAAAAGTGAAGGGATTGAAGGAAGAGAAACAACATATGAGTACTCTTAATCAATTTGTTCTTAGTTGTAGATGGCCCTCTCCTGATCATGTTGTCTTATTATAAGAATGATATTTCTTGTTTCAACTTAGAGCCATAATAGAAGACACACCCCATGATCTTAGGTCTGTGAAGTTGTTTTTGGAAGAATTCATTAGTAGTAATGATGAGGAAACAAATATATTGTGTGAGACATATCAGAATGAGATCCTCATATTTCATGGTAACAAACAAAACCCAAATCCATTCGTTGTTGGAGTTCAACTAAGGTCCTTTAACTCTTTCATTTATCATCAATTGCAATGAAATCAAGCTCATAATACCATTGAACATAATCTATAGAACTAAAATTTGTGTATATGTGGAGACCCTAATCCTCATATCATAATTGGGGTACATCATGAGTTTATTAAGCCACCTGAACATGTATCTATAATCATTGCAACTCAACAAGATACAATCTCTTGTTGTGTCAAATGAATTATCCCAATAAGAATGGATGCTCTATTATATTGTAAGCGCAGATGGGATATCTCCAATGAAGATATCAAAATGAGAGATCCTTTTAGTTATCCATTTTTTTGTGAAACAATAAGAAGGCGTTGATAAATGTATTGATTGTTTAAGCAGATATGGTCCAATATGGATTGGCCTAAAATTCCATTTTCCTCTAATTTGGATCCTTGCACAGAAATATCAATTATTCTATGAATTGGAGCCACAGGATGAGGCCAATTTTTGGCAAGTCGTTGAACATAATATTGGATATTATACAGAAATTGAGAAGGGATATAATGCCTACAGTCTCAACAACCTTCATCAGAAATATTTATATTCTAATTTTTATTAAGAATAATCACAAAGGTTGCATGAGGGCATGCGACAATCTCAATTAGGGGGACATAATGGGACTCTATATTTCCATGATTATATCACTTTTTCCCTTCTATTGCTTCCTTTCATCATTCCTTTTTCACCTTATATAACCATAACCATAATCATCTTGGCACTAAAATCACTCAAGTACACGTTGCTTTGTCCAATTGGAATTTTAATGAATTTTGTAGTAAATTTGGTAGAAATGGTTTTCTTTGTGTCTAACATGCAAATGAAGTTGCTACAAATCAGGATCATATCATAGAAGTCAAAGAAATGGTGTGTTGTAGAAGAAATATATTGCTACAAATCCATGAGTATTATCATTGTATATGGATCCATGAATGAAAGTTGTTGCATAATCGGTGCTACGAATCCAAGTCATCAATTATGCCACTTGTCACTTACTACGAGAGTCCCCAAAGATCGTGTTGTTGTTACCCATTGCTACAGAGCCACATATTATTAATGGAATATTCTATGTGATTTGAAAATTTCACTATAGGGTTGTGATGATGAACATATGAATGATTTTAGCTGCATCTATAGAGCATATTCAAGCAAATTTAAGTTTTCTATATTCCAACAACTAATCTAGTTGCATAGTTAGTTAAAGATGCCATGTTTTAATTATTATTGTAATTTCTTTAAAAGATGCTCTATTTTATTTAGTGGCTTGTTGATTCATAAAATCATCAACAATATCATAGCTTGCAAATAGTTGCAAGGCACAATATAAAATTTTATTATATATGATATTAAATATATAACTATAGGTTGGACCCCCTAGGGAGAAAGAAAGGATGTTTATTTTCAAATATTCCCTAGGATTGAAAATTAGCAATCTACTAAAATGGTTTCATTTACATTATACAGTGTGTTGGAATACTGAGAGGGGGGGTGAATCAGTATTGGTGCTTTTATTACTTGTTAACCACAATATGTATTGTTTAACTTTATGACCAGTTCATTAATAACATTCAAAACATCATGAGTAGTATAAATGAATAGTGAACAATAATAAACCACACAAGTACACATTACACCGGTATTTTATGTGGAAACCCAATGCGGGAGAAAACCATCAAATTCTTTTCTTATATGTCAGAAGAAATACAATCATAGGAAGAACCAACTTCTGTRTTTTCTAGATATAACTGGAAGGAGGCTCCAACCCCCTAGTTTCTCAGGATACAACCTGAATGAAGCTACAACTTCCTTAATTTTCTAGCACCAACCRRAATGAGGCTACAACCCCCTTTCCTTGCCCCGTCCTACCACCCTGAAATATAAGTGAAACAATCATTRCTACTACCATTGTCACTTTGTCACTATCAATCTGTCCCTGTGATACATGTCATTGTGAAACGTGTCACTCAAAACATGTCACTGAATATTTTTTCATTGAATACATGTCACTGAAAACCTCATCAACCAATCAAATCTGATAGCATATATCTCATATCCACTATCACAAGTGTCTAGCTCAAACAATGTATCTAGAATCACAAGTATGTCTCTCTAATTATGTGCCATACATTTACCAACATCCATAAACCAAATGTAGTGAAATATTACATCAACCATGTATCAAACCCTCGCTGTTATGCATTCTCAACCTGTACCAATATCTTCAGCAACACACCTCAACCAAAATGCCTCAAACATGTACTAAATAACACAAGATATGCCTCAAGAAAATACCCAATGATGTGTGCCAAGTACAAACAACAAGTGCACCAGTAACGTGCCTCTGTAGATCTGCCTCACATAGCATGTACCATACAACCAATAGTAACTCAAGATAAAATGTTCATTCTCCCATGACCATACCTCAAGCAATCACCAAAATCCAACTTCAAACAAGCATATAACATACATTTTACTTATGTAGATAACTATGTTGTACATGAACATTGTCAACCTTTCATGTAGCCTCTCCTCAACTCATGCAGCCTGATGCAACTTTGATCCTTCAGATCTAGCTTGTCCTCATGGGATGAAGTTGGATGTCTCATGGTTCCTCATGTGACAGGCTATAGACAACCCACGGGGATGCCTCGCAGGACACTTATTGACTGACCTATAGGGATGACCCTAATTAGGGTTTCTTCAGTTTTTCCCTGATCTTGATTTATGAGTGAAACGAAATGAAAACACATATCTATAATATTAACACATATATACAGTGAATAATAACAAGGATACAATAAAACTTGACTTCTATTAAATAAGATATATGTTGAAACTCTAAAAATGTAGACTTAAACAAGTTTTCTAGAATGGTGGCAGCTTATCTCTGAGAAGAGATGTGACGACTATGCTCATTCGTAAGAAGATCAGTAAAATGAGGCTCCAAAGGAATTTTTACATCAAACATGAATTCCAAAACCCTAGACAGCCAAAAACCTAACCCTAGGAGATGAAGCTCCATAAGTCATGTGGGCCTCATTGGGGTAAGTTGGTACATCAACTTCCCATGCTAGTAATTTTTGCATACAATCTCCATTTTAAGCGCATGATAGCCCGTTGGAAAGGTCTATCCGAGGACTACATGTTATCCCATCACACTCTAACTTTGCATATATTGTGAATGTGGTGGTCCCAAAAAATGTTGTTTAGGTCCTCAAAACGACCTCGAAATTTTATGACCCGAAAAGATAGAAAAAAGTATCAAGATAAAAAACGTAATTTCCAAGATGAAAGTTGTTTGTGAGCTATCTAGAAGAGGTGGGTGGAAATCAACATCCACCTGGATCAATCCTCCCTCCTTAGGAAGAAATAGTCTCCATTGCATTGAGTTCCCCCATCAAATGAAGAAACTTTTGTTGAATTTGGCCCCAGGTGAGCCACTTCTCTTGGTGCAAGAGTTTCCCTGCTTTGAAAACCTAATAAAGATGAAGCTTTTGTTGGTGAATTCCCTTGACTTGTGTGTCCATGATATTATTAGTGGATTCTTGTTCCATGAAGCCAGGGTTGATCTTTTTCGGTGTCAACTTTTATGTCATCTCTGAGGTGTCCAATAAGGGTGGAAAGTATGGTCGAAGGAGATCCACATTAAACATTGGGTGCAAGCCAAGGAAGGGGGGAATGTTGAGCTCAAAAGAATTATTACCCACAACCTTGGTGATGGTGTAAGGTCCATAGCGGAGTGGATGAATATTTCAATGGGGTCTTGTAAGGAGTTCTTTCTGCAAGTGCAACCAAACTTTATCTCCCACCTGAAGCTTGTGTGGCACCTGTTGGGCCTAAAAAACATCCCATTTTCATCCACCTTTCCCTTCATTATTCCTTACATTTCATCGTCCCATTAACCTTCCATCATACCATTTTCATAAAAATATGTGGGTTTCTCCTTATTATTTTCCATTGTATTCATTTCAGTATTATAAGTGAATTTATGATTAAATCTTAGAAAAATGACATATTTTCATTATATATCAAGGTTGGATGAGTTTGATGATGTGTGCAGGCATATGTGAAGATTTCAACAAAGTCAAATATTACCACCTAGCCTCAAATTCGAATTTCATCTTCAAGCTTTGAAGATTTGAAGAATATTTGGTACAATCATTCAAGCATATTCAAAGGAGAAGATCATGGAGATTTTGATAGGATATCTTATCCAAGATATGAGTGGAGGATTTGAAGGAATACGTTGAGAGAATAGTGGATCTATAATTATGAAACTCTTCAAGACTTTCATGTATATAAGAGAGTGTTCTCTCTTCATGAAGGGGGAGACATCATGTAATGGATAATTTGGGAAGTTGGAGTTAGAGATGAGAGATTAGACTTAGATCAACTTAAAGTCTTAGAAGGGGATTCTTAGCTTTGTTATTTTTTCATGCTTTGTCAGTTGACTCTTCTAATATAATTTGAGATTGATATATTGTGTGAGCTCACATATGTAATTTGTCATTCAACTCTTCACATGTTGTATTTTTTTTCCCTTATGCAATTTATTTCTTTCCTAGTTAGTCTTTCGATGCTTTCCTAGATTAATTTCATTTCAACAATTTATATTAGATTGCTTCTACTTCAGTCCTGCATATATAGTGTGTGTGATTCGTAAGCCTATGAACCTCAGATTGACAAATTAAATAGTTGGGCAAGTACTACAACGGAATTAAACGACAATATTTCCGCCTAACATTTTGGCGTCGTTGTTGGGGAAGCACGATGGATTGAGGTTTAGTTTGAATTTTCATGCAAGTGTGATTAGTCA
>SNQJ01S0108601.1:0-14973 GCA_010110895.2 Picea sitchensis
TGACCTTGAAAAGAAGCCCACTAAATTGGTGAAAGGCCAAGGTTTAGCCAGGTTGTTGGATGAATCAAATTGCAAATAATTGGGGGTTAATTTCATGAACATAAACTTAGAAAATCAGGAAGTTGATTTTGTTGATACAAGCTCCCATGTCAACCCCAATTTGGTAGAATGCACTTGGTATAGAGATATCATATATTTTTTTGCAGAAGTTATGGCCTCTTTATAGCTTGGAGAAGAAAAAGGTGAGAGATTTGAAACTCAAAGAAATCCAATATTGTCTCATTGATAAGGTTTTGTATTGGAAAGATCCTCTAGGAGTTCTTTTAAGATGTCTGGATCCATAGGAGGCCCAAAGGGCCATAACTAATTTTCATGACAACTTATGTGGGGGCCATCATTTTCGAAGAAAGACACCTTATAAGATCCCCAAAGCTAGGTATTTTTTTCCTAGCCTTTTTACTAATGTTTGTGCAAATATTAGAGCTTGTGTCAAATGCCAAAGGTTTTCTGGAAAGTAGTAGCTCAAATATTTTCCTTTGAAACCTGTGGTGGTTTTTGGACCTTTTCAACAATGGGGTCTTGATGTCATTGGAGAAATCCACCCAGCCTCAAGTGGTCAGCACAGGTGTATTTTTACTGCCATTGATTATTTCACTGAGTGGATAGAATCCATTCCTACAAGGAGTGCCTCCCATAAGGTAATCATTAGCTTTCTTAAAGATATCATGTCCAAATTTGGTTGTCCAAGAAGGATTGTTGCTGACAATGTTGCCTCCTTCAAAGTTGAACTATTGATCAAGTTCTGTGAACATTATGGTATTGCATTAGTCCATTCTACTCCTTACTACCCCCAAGGAAATGGTTTGGTAGATTCCTCTAACAAGAACCTCATAAAAAGCATCAATAAATTGTTAGAAGACAATAAGAAAGCATGGGAATCAAAGCTAAAATTTTCCTTATGGGTTGACAAAGTTACAGCAAAGAGGTCACTTGGTGTTTCCCCTTTTCATCTTGTGTATGGGGTTGAGGCTATCTTCCCTACTCATCTTTCCTTGCCTATGGAAAAATTCCTCCAGGACTACCAAGGAGAACCTAATGATATGGTCAGGAGGATACAGCAGTTGGTAGAAGTACAACAAACCAAGGAGAAGCTACTTGATAAAGCTCAGGACCATCAACAAAAGATAAAATGAGCCTTTCACAAGAAGGTAAGCAAGGAAGATTTTCAGTTGGGAGATCTAGTGCTCAAATAGGATGCACCCAAGCAGGACAAAGGAAAACATGGTAAATTTGAATCCTTATGGATTGGTCCTTTCAAGATTTCTGAGGTATTTTCAAACAACACTTATAGATTGCATAACTTGGAGGATTCCAAAGTTTTTGGTGGCCCTATCAATGGGCGCTTTCTGAAAAAATATTTTTCTTAAGACATGATTGGCTTTCCATCCATTGTAAATACCACTTTCACTTTTATTTCTGTTTGAATAATTGACCCCATGACCCAAAAGCTAAGGCATTGAAACTTCTTGTTCTTGGCAGCTCACAGAGAGCATGCCATCCCTTGTGGAGCCAATGTTATCACATGAAGTTGTCAAGGGTCGCAAGTGATGGCCATGAGCACCGATGAACAGACGAATGCATTTTTCAATAGTAGAGATCCCCTATGTAGTTTGATTTAGCACCATCTCTAAGCGCGGTTTGAAGGAAGTTATAGCTGGCAGGCGGATAAACTTTAGTGGGGGCGCTAAAATAGCAGGTGTGCCCAGATCGCAGATCGCCACTAGATCAACGGCCACGATTCATTTCGGCGCCGCAACATGCTCGGACATTAAAATCCTTGAGCGGGCCGAAATATAAACCATGGTATTGCGGGAAAGCTACATGGCAGAAGGTGGTGAGTTTCGAGCTAAAAAAGTGGTGTGGGTCCAAACTGCTTTCGACAACCCTAAAATCACATGCTCATTCAGCACCAAATCCAATAGAATCACGTGGCTTCCTCCTAGTCGTCAAGCCTCATCCTGATCCTGAGGATAAATTGGTTAATGAACAAGGACTAGTAGTTGAAACCTCGGCTCACTCGATAAATGAAAAGTGTGGAGGATCTGGCCATGGAGACAGAACTGTCAACCCGAGGTACCGTGATGGATGGTTTTTCCTATAGGCCCATATTGATCTCAGCTTACGTATGACAAAAGGATACACACGCAGTCTGACAGAAGGATGCACAGATGAAAATCCTTGGACGGGATGGCCAGATGACTCTCCTAGCGGTTGTCCATTGATCTGAGTATAAATAGATCAGTTTAGGATTTTGTTAAGGTCGATGGTTGAGAAGAGCTCCATATTTGTAATTGTTTGATAGCAGATTTGTTCTCTAGTTATGTATGATACCTGACACTTTATCATTAATAGAATTCAGTTTCTTTCATCATCTTGTTTCCTCTTGTGTTGAAACACTTGTGCATGGATGATCCAGACAAGATGTTGTAGTTGTATTGTAACGGATGTTTGATTATAATGTTGCTATGATATGTTTCAATATTTTATTTCATTGTCTTGTTTCCTCTTATGCTAAAATTCTCATGCATGGATGATCCAAACGAGTTGTTGTGGTTGTATTGTAATGGAGGTTTGATTATAATGCCGCTATGATATATTTCAGTGTCTTAAATTTAAGTTCAAGAGTGCTCTTGTGCCTGATTTTTTCTGCACCAAGTTGCTTGAAGGCTGGATGCTCATGGCAGACTTGTCCACTTTCCTCACTAAGTATTCCTTATTCTCACCTTTAGCCTAAACCACTAACTGAAGTTAGTGAGAACCTCATTTTCTTATGCATTGTTAGTCCAGTTTTTTGTGTTCAAACATTCTCAGGCTGAGCTTTGTCCATTTGACCTCCACTCATAAACCTACCTCCACAAAAATTGTGATGGGTATTGGGCTTATCCCCCTGCAATCTGAGGGTGATTCTCAATGCTAACACAATTAACGCAAAAATGATTGTTATAGTTTCAAGCCTTTGACAGGGACTAATAACTAAAAGTAAACACAATTAAAGAGAGACCAAGAATAAAATAAGAACAAATAGGCCAACAAACAAATACTTTTTAATCAAATTATTCCATACAATAAGATTGGATTTGTTAGAGTGGTTTTCAATGACCAATTGTCACCACGTTGTTGTTCGTGTTGGATTCTTTCAACAACGTCTTCATTAGATCCTTAAACAAGCTAACCACTATGATTAGTTTGTTGTTAATCATCACAATCACAAATATTTCATCAAATTCAAAGACTCCTTAAGTGGTGGGAACCCTAATCGGACATCGAGTTAGCAAGAGATCTAGGCTAAGGGTGACAAACTTAAGTGTTTGTGGAGATGAATCAATGGGGTATTGAATATTTATGCAAAAAAAAATTGAAATGAGGGGTAGCCTAGCAACTCTTTGGTAGCTTGTACTGTTGACCAAAAAATGTGGTCAGCACATGCACACCTAGCCAAATCTTGTACACTCCCTATGTGTTATCCAATCATAGTCAAGAAAGGATGGGGGACAACCATGAATTGTAAGGATTGCCAAAATTATTAGAGTAATGGTTAACTTGGAACATTTCAAGTGACTAACTCCTTGATGTCTTCGGAACTCAAATTATCGATTAATGAATTAGTTCATTGAAGGGTTCCATACACTCAAATTAAAATCAGTTGACCATGTAAAAGGTGACAAGTCAGATGTATAGGGATAAATACTTCAAGGGGATATCATTATCACTCAAGAATAGTTGATCAATAAAGTTATCATAAAAATAGACATCATCCTCGACTGCTTATAAAGACGTGTTGTTTCCCCCATCTGTCATTGTAAAAACAATATATAATTGGTAAAGGAATGAGAAAGGAAATTCATCTAATCATGGGGACATGTAGATATCTCCATTGGTTCCATGGACACTTGAAGGAATCATGATGTTAAGGTGGCTCCATCGAGGCTATGGATTCTTGCAGGTAGTGAGGCAACACCAAAGGGGCGTGAAAAGACAGGCTATTAGAAATATTTAACCCTAGATCTAAATGATCCATGTGACTATGAATTTAATTTGAATCATTAGACTATGCTTAAAGGTAATGAATTTCATCAATTTATCCCTTCAATTCAGCATGTGAGTTGTTGTAATTTGTAGATTGGACTATTCAAGAATTCCAACACAAAGAAGAGATGTCATAGGGACCCACACTCTGAAAAAAAATGGCATTTGTGTTGAAAACATATTAATGTCATTGTGTATCATGGCTCATGGTTTGACAATAAATTACAAAGATGCATGGCTTTGTCCAACGTGTTGCCATTTATTGAGGCATCAACTAGTCCCAATTATTTAGACTTAGGGACCACCATTTTTTCTTTTCAATGCTTGTTTCTTGATTTACACTTTTTGATGATGCTCACTTAATAAGTTTTGAATGGTGATGGGCTTCAAGGTTTTCCAAAGTTGATGAGTAATGACTTGCTTAATTCTTTCTGAATATCTTTGGTCCCTCATGCATTTTCTTTTTGGTGTTTTCTTCAAGCAAATTAACTTCATGGTGAATTGGATTTTGATGATGTTTCTCATATTTTCATTTTCAAGCTTAACATTTCTATCCTTACTGACACTACAATATGAAGAAGTGTAGGCCCATAAGAAACAACATGAGAAAGCTAATAGGAATATTTGAAGCATGGAAGAAGACAATAGACATATGAAAGTGGCAAAAGGGGCATCCAAGGAAAGGTTGGACAATCAAGGAAGAAGAGAAAGATTGAGAAACCTCCACCATCAAATACCAAACAAAGAATCATGGGTGAAGATTGTCTCCAAGACTACACAAATCTCAAGACAAAGATGAGAGGAAGCCTATGCATGCAAGTCACAAAAACATAACGCATGAGGCAAACTCATGCCCAAAGTCTTGTTAGGCTTGTAAGTGCTAGAGGACAAAGTTTTATTTGTGAGTGTATGTGGATGGATGAAAATTGTAATTTTGAATATTTTTATTGAAAATAATCCTCATCGCCCTATTCACAATGAAGAAAAAATTTGTAAAATAGGATAGGAAGGACGAAAATCAAGTAGGTAAAAGGCCAAGAGTCATGGGAAATTCTATAAAATAAACATTTGATCTATTGTAAAGGGATTTTGGCTTAGCATTGTAAGTTCACTTCTTGTTAATTAAGAAACTTGTTGGCCACACTTTCTGGTGGATGATTCTAGTGTATTCCCATCTTGGACTATTTTATGTTATTCATATTTTTTGGAATCATTGTAAGACTGGATATTACAACTATATATTTCTTCTCATGTTTCTTATATTTAGTCTTACTTTTTCTTATAAATAGTGTTGACACATGGATATAGAACTACAAGTTTTAGTTTTTAAGAGCAGATTCACCTTTGTTCATTGTTTGTTATTCAAAATTCTTGTAATTAATAATTTAGTAAACTTATTTTTATTATTTTGTTGCATTCATTTATGTGGGTTCTATATCTATTAATGTTCTTAATTTCTAGCTAGGAGAAAAATAGAATAGGATTGCATTTTTCATTTAGAATTTAAAATAATAAAATATGTAATGTCGACCAGGCCATAACTGAGAAGGTTTATCGTTTCGAACAATGAAAGGTCTAATTGTTCCCTTTCCTTTGGTGAACCTGTGTAGATGAGTAAGAGAATTTTCCCATGTCAACACTACAAAATAGTGAAAAAAAAATTGGATCTCCTCAGATTCCTTATAATGCCCCTATTTTGGAGATTATTATGCCAACTAAAATTCAACTTATTATAACTTATCTAATTCTAATATTTTGTTGATGAAATTTTTACATGATGTTTTATGCTATGTCCTCTTTAGATTCCCACTATTTGCATGCAATTTGGAGAGTCCAAGGGAAATTTATGGTGTAATTAATAGAATTTGTTGTTTTTGATCTATTTCAAGAGAGAAAACTTGTACAGATTGCCACCTCACCAATATTTCCCTCATGGGTCTCAAATTTAGACTGAAAAAATATGGAATATATTATTTCCAAATGCCACTGGTGGTACTTGATTTGGAGCTCATAATCTTCAGATATGATTATTTTACCAAAACCACATGTTTAATCTTGGTTTGAAGACTAGACATAAACCTTAATTTACATATCATACAAATCTGAAAATGTAGCAAACCAAATTCTAAAAATTTTACCCAATGTACTTCACTATGTCCTCTATCCACCCTGAAATTTTCACTCGCTATAAATGATCTGAATTGGATCCTCACCAAAATATGTTTGTAAACTTTGTAATAAGCATTTAATTGTTTTTTGTTTTTTTTGGAAAAGTTGAGGAAATGCCCAAAATTCACTTGGAAGTTGAAATGAACCATTGTGATGGTTGGCCTTCCAAGGTAGCCTATTAAAATGAAGGGTATGGAGAAGAAGGGCATTCAATAGAGAGGAGAGATGAGGATGAAATGAAGAATGGTAGTAGAAGAGATGAGATATGAAAGAAGTAGTATGCTTGATGATTGGAGGAGAAGAAAACGTTGAGTATGTCCAACAATGAGTGAAGATTGTTGTTGAGCCATGGCCATATACAAATTTATTTCTAGTGAGTAACAATACACTAAATATATGTATATCTCACATTTTTGTAATCAATTTCCTTCTTAATAAAATCCCCAATCAACCTAGTTTTTTTCCCAGTTGGGTTTCTAGGAACATCTTGGTATCAATGTGAGTGTGTTTTAGTGTTATATAGAGTGCCCTAGGTGAGATTATTGTTGTCATTTATGGTCTACTTTTATTGTTGGTTTCACACATGGTTATGATGAAGAGTTTCATATTGTAATTATCTTCATTCACTTAGAAATCAATTTCCATTCGTATTTAATGATTGTCAACAACTATCTATTCTCCTCCATCCATTATACTCAAGTATTGAAGATCAATTTCTCTACTCTTAGAGTCATTTCACTTGTGTAGGAGGTTTCCAAATTGGTTTAATTCATTCTGGTGGATTGTTGGGCATTTCTAGCATTGACGGGTGTTTTTATTTTAATTCATGGTTAATTAGTTGTGTTTGCACATCAAAAGAAGACCACGGAGTCCTACTTCATTTTGGAATTGATAGAGTTGTAGATTGTTGGGTGAAATTGGGATTGCAAGCTACTGAGTAGTGAACCAAATCTAAAACATAGTAGACTTTATTTCCATTGGTTGGCATTCAATGGAGCCAAACTTTCTTTGTTGGATTTTTTAACTAACCATTGTAACCTATTAACAAACAACATGTGAAGAGGCATGATCTTAGTCTATTTTTAATTGCAGAGACCTCATTTAATTTTATTCGGAAAAGTATCCATGTTGACGAAATGGATGGGCCATAGGCCTACCATTTACAGATTAGAAAATTGTCTAAAAAATGCTAGAGAGAAAATGGTAAGATAACTCATTTGAATGAGCCAAATCAAGGATCATCTACTCTGATACCAAATGTTATGGACCAAATACCCCAAATAACATAAAAATAGAAAGAATAAGAGAGTGTCAAAAAGTGAACGAATAACAAGGCCACTTCGAGTGGACAACATCCTCTACACCTTGTTCTTACAAATAACTCTTAATGATCCATAAAACTATATCTCCTTGGTGTATATAGGAGATAATTAAGGGTACAATTACAAATAATGAGCCTAGTCGACCAATAATGACAACAATAATATAATAATAGGAATGTAATGGCCCAAGACCTAGGATCTTAACAGGATGGGAATGAAAAATGAGATTTGTATTTAAAATAATTTCCCAAGCCTCCAGGATAAGAAAACCCCATGGGAGCTAATCCATATATAGAAGGCGGAGACAATGTTGCCTTTATTGGCTTTCATAACAAAGTAGAGGGATCTGAAATCTTCTATGATAGAGAAACACTTGACCTATTACAGACATATTGATATCCTTCAAAGGGAGAGAAACAATTACCCCCTTAATGATAAAGGTGAATACAATTTTTAGAGTTGATAGAGCCCACCTTGTTCAGGGAATGTAGTTACTCCTTTAGCTACTAGATTAATGTAATTGTCATGTTTACCTTATTTAATTTCAATAATATAGTTGTATTTAACTTAGTTGGCAATCTATGTTGTGATATAGTATATTTATTAATTCCTATAAATATGCACTGACACATGGTAGGTTTGCAATTATATTGTCTATCAAGACCAGACTTATATGGACACAATGGCAACATTCTTTTCAAGAGTGGACCTGCTAGACTCAAAATGGTAATGGTAAAAATTCAATATTAATTTACGTCTCAGATCCATGTTGTGTGAGTTTATAGATTATGTGACAACAAGTGTTAATTTTTGTTTTGTGGTTCAATCAAATCCATTCTCCAAGTTTGGGATGTGTGTGTAAGGTGGATGGAAAACATTGTGTAAATAAAGAGTTCCAATATAATTTTAATATTTAGGTGAAATGTGAGAAAACAATGTGATAGATTTAAAAGGGGAATTGTGGAAGTTAAAGAGTGGGTCATTGCTAATGAATGAATGAAAAAAAACAAAAAAAAAACTTGTCATAAATTAATAAGTGAATTATATGGGTGTTTAGGGTTTTCTTATTTTATAGGTTGAGAAACAATTGGGGAAAATGAAACCTTACAGTAAAATCCTCTTTCATGGATACATATTGTAATATGTAAAGTTTCTATTGTTATTTTGTGTTGAATGTGAAACCTATTTTCCCTCTACCCATGCAAGTAGATGGTGTTTTTTAAGCAAGGGAAATGGAGCTTTTAACTTCTTTTGGAATTCTTTGCATTTTGAGAGTATGATTGATTTCTTTGATTGTAAGCAAAACTTTAAGGTGATTCATTATAACTTAGAGAAAAAAATTATGCATTGTTGTTGACATGTTAAAACTTTCAAGTGATTTATGATTAAATTTGATAAGATATTACTCAAAACTTTAAGGTGATTCACTATAACTTAGTGAAAAAAATCATGTGTTGTTGTTGACATGTTAAAACTTTCAATTACAACTTTCAAGTGACTTCTCTTGAAAATTCTACCCATGAATCTTATCAATTCTAATCAGAAATATGATGTTCTATGATGCCTTAACATTAAAAGTGTGATTAGTTGGATTACTCTAAGAGCATCAAGGAAGCAAGATGAGTGATTCTTCTAGCCTTCTTGCCCCATTGTTGATGTATGTGAAGAGTGATGGTTTAGTATGTTGTCAATATTTACTTTTTCTTGGTTTTATGTTTGTAGCTCTAGGTTTCCAACCACCCAATCATGTGGGATTAGTTTAGGGATTGATACTATTAGGGTTGTATCCCCATCCCTTTATGCACTATTGATTATATCATGTATTTTCATATGTGGGGAAGGGTTGTTGCCGTGTTACTTGTTTTCTATGTACTTAGGAGTAGTCTAGGTATCCCAAGATTGCCACTTTCGTATTATTGATTTTAGCCAACACTTCATAGAAGTGAAATATTATTGTTGATGGCCACATTCTATTATTGGAAAATTTTGGGAGTATATCAAGACACCTATTTCATCATATGCATGGCTATTTTAATTCCTAGAGAACTTGGAAGTAGTCCAAGTGACTTGTAGGGAAGTTCCAGCACAGGTTTTGGGCATAGAATATAGGAGAAATTCCTTAATCACACTATGAAAATTTGTGGCCTTGACCTCCTCACAAGTGAAGTTTAAACTCTTGGTTGTGATTATAATTTGAATTCAATATGCCTATGGTTGAATAAAAAATTGGTATCTACTTGTCTTGGATTTACTTGTTACTTATGGATGCCACTTGACATAGTCGAACTTTGAAGGGGTGAAACATGTTTTGGATTGCAATGGTTGAATGATGTATCACCCTATGTTGACTTGGATTATGGAGTTGATATGATGGTTGGCTATTGGCTATTGTTTATCGGATGATAGTGTATGCAGAATTCTTGGTTTACTAGTTCTCATGGTGCATTAAGTCTAATATTTGGCCTCTATAAAGAAGGTCTTTATCATGGGGGTGAGCTCAAAATAGAGTTTTATAGTTGGGAGAAAAAGGTTTCTATGTAATTATGGTTCTCCTCAATTGAAGATGTCATGGTGCTCTAGACCATCCATAGTATTTTCAACTTGTTTTTGTGAAGTGATAATAAGTTATAAATTCCAATACTAGTGTAGACATATGGTATCATTATGATTTTTACCTACATTACTATTTACATAAATACTAAATTTGGATATTTTATTTATTTTAAATGAATGGATATGAATTTTCCCCCTTGCGTAGGATGGCATGAAGTAAGATTTGTGATTGTATAGCAAGTTCCATCAAAATATAATATCTTTACATGCTAGTGATGGTAGTTGTTTTAATGATATATATATGAATTAGGCACTTGGGAAGAAATCTCCACACACCCTTGTTTTGTGAAGTGTATTTGATTATATTGAGGTAAACGCACTAGTTCATTTGACAATATTATGCTTTCATGCACTAAGTTGTGTTGAAATAATGTAAATCAACAAGAAGCACATGTACATGGGGATCAACTTATGGACCCAAGTAGCATAAGTCTTGACTTATATATCTATTTGTATCCTTGAATTGTAGTTGTGTTAAGTAAAAGATTAGAGAGATAGTTTGTTTCTTTTGTGCATTCCATAGCTAGTTGGGATTTATTATTTATTGTATAGTTCTAGCTCATAGATATGAATGTATGATGGTTTGATTATAGTTTTAAAAATTTAAGTTAAATATTAGACAGATAATTTGTTTCCTTCGTACTAGCTAGCCAAGGTTCATTCTATTAGTTGTGATTGTCTCTTATGCGTTCTACTATTTACCATCATAGCACACTTAACATTGGTTTTATTTCCAAAAGCATATTATATACAACAATAGTTGGTTCTACATATCATCTTCTGGTGGGAGATCAATAACTCATCCTCTTAGATTTGCTACTTCTCCCTCCTTTGTCGAATAAAATTCAAATTACCATAGACATTAGGAAAAATAAATATAGTGCCTCTTGCACCCATAATTGCCTCATCCATATCCTAAACATGCTCTTTGAAAATATGATCAATTTTATGATTGTTTTTCTATGTATGATTCAAAATTTATATGTTTTGATCTCGTATGTGTAGATACATAGAAGAGGAATTGAGTGTGGTTGATGATAAGTTAATAAAAGGATCAATAGAATGTACATTTGAAGATGATACTTCCTCATGCTTAGAAACTCCACTTTCTCCTTAACCCATGTGTACCTTCATGACCTCTTTGCAACTCGTTGAAGAAGATAAGAACACTAGTTTAATACCTCTTCGGCTACCTATGTAGTCACTTTCCACAAGCTCTGCAAACACACCTTTAGGCATGACACAACCTACAGTTAGAATGAGAAACATCTCGCTCGCATGGGTCCCCCTTTATAATCATTTGTCAAATGGGCACTTCCATTTGTTTTTTATTGGGTCCATACAATTAGAATGAGCAACATCTCGCTTGCAACATCTCGCTCGCAACATCTCGCTCTACAAAGATTCATTTGTGATGGTGGATCACTTGAGTCCCTACCCCACCATGTTCTAGGATATGAATGACAAGTTTTGGGAAGAATTCTCAAATGATTTGTGCAATCAAAAGGTTTCATGTACCCTCCCTTCAAACACTCATGACAATAAACAAGGCATGCATATTCTTGTGTCCTGGGATGTTTTACATGATAAGGTACATAGTACCTATGTGCCACTCCCTAACTATACAATGAAAAGTGTAGACAATTCCAAATTCTATAACAATGGGTCTCCCATATGCACAACATGGTCATTCGATATTTGGTTACTCAACTCTTGATTCTTCATGTGCATTTCCTCCCAGTTTGTACCTACAGACACCAACACCTAACTCAAAATCACCTTTATTTCCAAATAACCCACATACACATCCTTAATGTGCCTTGCATGTTCCACACCAACCCATTCCACAATCTAGGTTTTCACACTCAATCAGTCCATATGTTTGCATATCAAGTTCTATACCATCTCAACCCATTGCACCTAGGCATTATCTTATTCAAGGCCCATATCGCCACATCTCCATGAGTTTTGAGCATTACAAGTTGTGTTTTATGCCCAATATCTTCTTGTTGCCTCATATTGATGCCAAACCCCTAAAACCTATTATTTTATTCACCAAACATTTTAGCACAATGCACATAATTGTCACATGCTTTGATTGGAGCATTCACATCATACTAGACATGGAAATCATGATCAACTCGTGATACTTTGTCTAGAATGATCCATTATTGTAGAAAAACAATGAAAACTTTTTCCTAATGATTACAAATAAGATAAACAACACAATGCTACCTCAACACCACATTAAACAAACTGACTAGCCTATAGCCCATGATCCTGACATGATTAACACTTCTTATCATTGTTAGCATTTACATTGAATGTAAAATTAGGGTTGAGAAGTGGATTGAACCCATGTAAATCTCCAACCACAACTAGAATATTATGTGATATGATAAGTTGATGTAGTACAAGATAATGATTACAGAGATATGCGCTCAAGTTAGAGTCAAATATTGCACTATGCAATGCCACATTAATTCTACTTTGCTAATTCAACACTATCATGATTTCTAAGGATTATTACCTATTGCTTGCACACTTTAGGAAGTTTTTAGTTAAGTCCCATGGTTTTTTAAATGGTTTATGTCTGAAATGAAATATTTGTAGGATTAGTGATGGGAACTCACTCCAATGGCTATAATGCTAGATTCAACTCTCCACTTCCCCTTTCTTTCTCACTACCTTGTTGATATATCTTATGATTCTCTTGCTTTTTGTCCCTCTCAACTCTCTTGCAATCCCCTTGACTCTTTTTTCCCATATTTATTAGTGAGATGGTAGACATCAAAGCTCCCTCTCCTATTTATCACATTGTATCTAAAGAAGCCACCACCCTGTAGATGACACTAGCTTTAACATTGAGACCACACACCTAGACGAAGACATTGTACATGAGGAGAATGTAATCATGATTAACATCAAGGTTCAACTAGCCCTTCTCCCTAAGTTTCTCATGTCACATTCTAACAATTTCCTTTGAGCACTAAACTACCAGAATTATATGTCGATTCATTTTTGTTGAACTATTGTTATAAAGCTTCAACATAACACCCATGATCTTGTGGATCACTGCATTCCCATTATTCCAATACATGTTGCATGATTCTTCAATATTCCAAACATTGGACTCTAACTTGACCTTAAAGATTCATAAATCTCTATTGATCATAGTTACCCCTAATAACAAGCATGTAACACACTATAAGAAACCCCCATGTTTAAGTATGATGATTTGGAACCTATATGTTTAATCTTTCTTGCCACAATGAAGGATAATTAACACATCCTTGTAGCTCTCACACTTCTCTAAATGTGTGCACAAGCTTCCATGGGATAGCTCTTAATTGACCACTCAAAGTCTTACAACATTTAGTACATCACATCAAACCAATCAAGGGGACTACGTTTATTTTGGGTCAACTAATTTTCACAACCTATGATTCAATGAATTATGGTTTCCCATTTCAAATGGGATCACTACTAATTCCTCTCTTCATTGATGCTAGTTATTCTTGCATGCCTCATTAGGTATTCCCTAATTGGATTTTTAGCACTACTAATATGCATGTGTTCCTCATGCACGAGCTCCATACAAACTTTGGATTCCAAGAGACAAAGATTAAATGGATGGCTCATAATTCCAGTATTGATGCATTTATTGTGTTACATCTACCCCTACAATAAACATCCCGCACAAGGTATGCATATTTTTGTCTCTTGGAATGTTTTACATGATAAGATCCATAGTACATATGGGCCACTTCCTAACCCTACAATGAAAAGTGCATGGAAATTCTAGATTATATAACAATAAGTCTCTCATATGCACAACATGGTCCAGGATGTTATTACTTGACTTTTGTTGTTTCATGTGCATTTCCCCCCATTAGTTTGTACCTACACACACCCAACACCTAACTCAAACCACCTTTGTTACCAAATGACCCACATATGCATATTTGATGTACCTAGCATGCTCCACACCAACCTATTCCACATTATAGGTTTTCACACTCCACTCCACAATCAAGATGCTTGCATATCAAGTTCTCTACCACCTCAACCCATTTCACCTAAACCTTATTTTATTCAAGGTCCATATTGCCACATCTCCCACGAGTGTTGAGCATTACAAGTCACATTTTATGTCCAACATATTCTTGTTTCCTCGTCCCTATGCCAAACCCCTAACACTTATTATTTTATTCAACGAACATTTTATCACAATATACATGATTGTCACATGCTCTAATTAGACCATCGACGTCATACTACATGTGGATAATGTAGTAAATGTTGATAGATATAAGAGAAAACAAACCATGAAACTTCATAATGGAGCCCTTGAACTTCAAAGATACCCAAACATTCACTATGAATAGCGCAAGAATATAGAGAGAAGAACCCTTAAGCTAGGGTAACACCATCAAATACTCCTTATGAAAGGAATCACTCCACAAGCCATGTTTTCTACAAAATAATAAAATCCAACAAATCTCCAATACAATGATACTCATGTGTATTTATACTTTCTCATGAGTATTCCTAGGGGTCTATGCCAACTGCCCCTTATTATCATATTATTTATTTTTAATTACATAGTGGAACTATTCCATTATTATGGCCACATTAATTTCATTATCACCTTAGATACCCCATATTATCTTCCTTAGGTACATTATATTCCATCCCCTTGGCATGTTTCTTCCTCAAAACATGGCAAGAAACCATATAATATGATCTACTAAGCAATGTAGCCAACAGGTACCATGCATGA
>SNQJ01S0108601.1:14983-44383 GCA_010110895.2 Picea sitchensis
CATACATAACTAGAGAACAAATCTGCTATCAAACAATTACAAATATGGAGCTCTTCTCAACCATCGACCTTAACAAAATCCTAAACTGATCTATTTATACTCAGATCAATGGACAACCGCTAGGAGAGTCATCTGGCCATCCCGTCCAAGGATTTTCATCTGTGCATCCTTCTGTCAGACTGCGTGTGTATCCTTTTGTCATACGTAAGCTGAGATCAATATGGGCCTATAGGAAAAACCATCCATCACGGTACCTCGGGTTGACAGTTCTGTCTCCATGGCCAGATCCTCCACACTTTTCATTTATCGAGTGAGCCGAGGTTTCAACTACTAGTCCTTGTTCATTAACCAATTTATCCTCAGGATCAGGATGAGGCTTGACGACTAGGAGGAAGCCACGTGATTCTATTGGATTTGGTGCTGAATGAGCATGTGATTTTAGGGTTGTCGAAAGCAGTTTGGACCCACACCACTTTTTTAGCTCGAAACTCACCACCTTCTGCCATGTAGCTTTCCCGCAATACCATGGTTTATATTTCGGCCCGCTCAAGGATTTTAATGTCCGAGCATGTTGCGGCGCCGAAATGAATCGTGGCCGTTGATCTAGTGGCGATCTGCGATCTGGGCACACCTGCTATTTTAGCGCCCCCACTAAAGTTTATCCGCCTGCCAGCTATAACTTCCTTCAAACCGCGCTTAGAGATGGTGCTAAATCAAACTACATAGGGGATCTCTACTATTGAAAAATGCATTCGTCTGTTCATCGGTGCTCATGGCCATCACTTGCGACCCTTGACAACTTCATGTGATAACATTGGCTCCACAAGGGATGGCATGCTCTCTGTGAGCTGCCAAGAACAAGAAGTTTCAATGCCTTAGCTTTTGGGTCATGGGGTCAATTATTCAAACAGAAATAAAAGTGAAAGTGGTATTTACAATGGATGGAAAGCCAATCATGTCTTAAGAAAAATATTTTTTCAGAAAGCGCCCATTGATAGGGCCACCAAAAACTTTGGAATCCTCCAAGTTATGCAATCTATAAGTGTTGTTTGAAAATACCTCAGAAATCTTGAAAGGACCAATCCATAAGGATTCAAATTTACCATGTTTTCCTTTGTCCTGCTTGGGTGCATCCTATTTGAGCACTAGATCTCCCAACTGAAAATCTTCCTTGCTTACCTTCTTGTGAAAGGCTCATTTTATCTTTTGTTGATGGTCCTGAGCTTTATCAAGTAGCTTCTCCTTGGTTTGTTGTACTTCTACCAACTGCTGTATCCTCCTGACCATATCATTAGGTTCTCCTTGGTAGTCCTGGAGGAATTTTTCCATAGGCAAGGAAAGATGAGTAGGGAAGATAGCCTCAACCCCATACACAAGATGAAAAGGGGAAACACCAAGTGACCTCTTTGCTGTAACTTTGTCAACCCATAAGGAAAATTTTAGCTTTGATTCCCATGCTTTCTTATTGTCTTCTAACAATTTATTGATGCTTTTTATGAGGTTCTTGTTAGAGGAATCTACCAAACCATTTCCTTGGGGGTAGTAAGGAGTAGAATGGACTAATGCAATACCATAATGTTCACAGAACTTGATCAATAGTTCAACTTTGAAGGAGGCAACATTGTCAGCAACAATCCTTCTTGGACAACCAAATTTGGACATGATATCTTTAAGAAAGCTAATGATTACCTTATGGGAGGCACTCCTTGTAGGAATGGATTCTATCCACTCAGTGAAATAATCAATGGCAGTAAAAATACACCTGTGCTGACCACTTGAGGCTGGGTGGATTTCTCCAATGACATCAAGACCCCATTGTTGAAAAGGTCCAAAAACCACCACAGGTTTCAAAGGAAAATATTTGAGCTACTACTTTCCAGAAAACCTTTGGCATTTGACACAAGCTCTAATATTTGCACAAACATTAGTAAAAAGGCTAGGAAAAAAATACCTAGCTTTGGGGATCTTATAAGGTGTCTTTCTTCGAAAATGATGGCCCCCACATAAGTTGTCATGAAAATTAGTTATGGCCCTTTGGGCCTCCTATGGATCCAGACATCTTAAAAGAACTCCTAGAGGATCTTTCCAATACAAAACCTTATCAATGAGACAATATTGGATTTCTTTGAGTTTCAAATCTCTCACCTTTTTCTTCTCCAAGCTATAAAGAGGCCATAACTTCTGCAAAAAAATATATGATATCTCTATACCAAGTGCATTCTACCAAATTGGGGTTGACATGGGAGCTTGTATCAACAAAATCAACTTCCTGATTTTCTAAGTTTATGTTCATGAAATTAACCCCCAATTATTTGCAATTTGATTCATCCAACAACCTGGCTAAACCTTGGCCTTTCACCAATTTAGTGGGCTTCTTTTCAAGGTCAAATTCCATAATTTTAGCAATCCATTTGTTTCTCTTCCCATGTATGTTAGGATGGATTAATATCTCTTTCACTGAGGCTGAAGGGACATATGCAACAATCTTTGAATGCAAAACATATATTCTAAAATACTTGAGGGCTTTGACCAAAGCATAAGCCTGCTTTTCCATGATATCATATCTCACTTCTGCATCCCTCAATGCTCTATTGAAAAAGGAAATAGGATGCTCTAATCCCTTTGCATTTCTCTGTAGAAAAAAAACAACCAATGTGTCAAATGAGGAAAAGGAAAATATCAGAAATTCCTTATAATAGTCAGGGATGATGAGCACAAGTGCTTCAGTCAAATCCTTTTTGATATGATCAAAAGATTCTTGAGCTTCAGAAGTCCATTTCACCTTGTTTACCTTTCTAAGTAGGGATGTAATGTACTTCACTAATTCAACAAAGTTAGAGATGAACCTTCTTAGAAAATTAATCTTACCCAAGAAAGACTAAACCTCTTTCTTAGATCTAGGAAAAGATATGGTTTGGATGGACTCTACTCTGCTTGGATCAATTCTTACCCCTTCTGCTGACACGATGTGCCCCAATAATTTAACTTCCTTCATATCAAACAAAAATTTCTTAGGACTGAGAGAGAGAGAGACCAAACCTTCAACATTTCAGGAAGACCTTCTTCAAATGATGACAATGCTCTTTGTCATATTTTGAGAACACTATAATGTCATCCAGATAGATGACACCAAATTTGTCTTTCTCCCCAATAAAGGCAATGTCCATGGCTTGCTGGAAGGTTTCTCTTACATTCATCAATCCAAAGGGAATTTTAGCATACATGAATGTGCCCCAAGAAGTAGTGAAGGTTGTGTTCTCTCTATCTTCAGGCAGGACAAAGATTTGATTGTAGACAAAGAAGCCATCGATCATAGACATTCTAGATGAACCAGTCACTCTCTGCAAAATGTGCTCCATGTTTGGCAAAGGGTATTTATATTTTTTGGAGCTCCTGTTCAAATTCCTGAAATCAACACACTACCTGATTTCCCTATTTTTCTTCCTCACAGGCACCAAGTTAGCCACCCATTTTGAATAT
Source organism: Picea sitchensis (assembly GCA_010110895.2). Classification (NCBI taxonomy): domain Eukaryota; kingdom Viridiplantae; phylum Streptophyta; class Pinopsida; order Pinales; family Pinaceae; genus Picea; species Picea sitchensis. The sequence continues at coordinate 18,464 of SNQJ01S0108601.1, forward strand.
CTCAAAGGAATGATGATCTGGGCATCCAACAACTCTTTCACTTCTTTTTCCATAATAGGCATCAACATGGGATTTATCTTTCCGAGTTTCTGCCTAAAAGTCTTGGTCTCCTCTTTCAAAGGGATCTTATGTTCAATGATGTTTGTGTCATATGTTCTTAAATCTTCGTATTTTCAGGCAAACACATCGACAAACTCTTTTAAAAGATTGACATATTTAGCCCTTTGTTCCTTTGACAAACTGCTAGACAATTTAACATACTTTGGATCCTCTTCTGTTCCTAAATTTCTTTCAGTCACATCAACATTTTTAGTTGAACCTTTAATATTTACAACCACATCATTCCTATTAAACAACCTCTCCAAAGGGATAAGTCCTTTTGGAATATGGTTACTGGGTAACTGAAAAAAATGATGGTCAACAATTTTATTCAGAAAAATATCAGCATGGGGGCTTTCTTTAGTATCATGATCTTGATCAATATGTGAAGCAAAAAATTCATCCACAGTCTCAAGAAATATTTTTATCTCAATATCATCCTCAAAAACCTTCCAATGTTTGAAATTGTCAGGAATAGAGGGTCTATACTTTACTTCAACATCATACTTGAGTTTGGGGGGCAAAGGAACCCTGAAATCACTTGCTGAGACAGTCAAGGAATCTGCCATAATGTTATCCTTTCATGGAACAAATGAGATATTAAAATCCAAGAAGAAACTATCAACAAGATCCTAGACTTCATTTCTGTAGGTCCTCAACCTAGGGTGTTTAGCTTGATATAGATTTTTAACTTGATGAATAATTAACTCAGCATCTCCAAACACTGTTAGCTTTTCAATCTTCATTTCTTTAGCAACCCTCAAACCCAAAATAAGAGCCTCCAATTCTGCCACATTGTTTTTTGTTTCAAATTCAAGCTCGTAAGACAAAGATATGGTCTCTTGGGTAGGGGAAATAAAGTCTACCCTAGCACCAACAGTCTCCCTAGAAGAGGCTCCATAAAAAAACATCTTCCAAACAAACGTATTGGGAGGAGGATCTTCAAAAGAGGTAATAGGTTGCTTTCTGATTTCAATTGGTGTTTGAGGAGCATCAATGAGTTGTAACATACTAGTTCCTAAATCAATATCAATTCCAAAATGGGGTGGTTGGTAGGATTTGCTTCATTAGTGATAATGCAAACAAGTTGTGCTTCCCTATAAAGCCTTATATGTTCCCCCCAAACACAGGAATGGTGGCATATGAAAGGTCCATTTGCAAAGTTCCCCCTATTATTTTGATCCAAGATCTAGACAAGAACATCCCAAACTTAGGGGGACATCAATCACCACAATATCCATGACCAAAATTTTCATTGGCAATTGGAACAAGGAAACAACTAGGTCTTTGATATCCCCAAGACACTTCACCTTCATGGAATCAATCGAGTATAGGTCATGGTAGGTTTTTGTAACCTCCAACCCAAGCTCATACATGACAGTCTTAAGCATGAGATTATGAGATGCCCCTGAATCCATCAAACAATTGTGCAACACTTTATCATGAATGTTCAATGATGTATAGAAAGGAGGGGAAGAGTCATCCCTATCCTCTACCAAAGGTCTTAATATAACAACTGGTTTTTCATCTTGGAGGTTGACTAAATCTATGGGATGAGATGAAGGTTCAGGCTACAACATTTTGGAAAGGTACCTTTTGAAATCCTCATTCTTAACTAGGTCCAAAAAAGGTACGAGGATTTTAATCTTTTGAATCTCATTCTCAAAGCTAAAAGAGGAGGGAGGCTTCAAAATCTCCTTAACTTCTGGGGCAGGGATCTTAACCATTGCCTGGGGGTTTTGTGCCTCTTTTTCTTTGCTGCTAGCTGCCACATACTTAGCAGGATTCTCTGTTCTAGTAGGCTGGTCAGAAATGTCAGGCTTCCCCTCTTTCTTCTTTGACCTTAGGTTGTATGTATTTGGATTGCCACTAGTCCTTTCCCCTTTGCTCAACTCATTTAGTTGGCTATCCATGAGAGACTCTTCATATGAATATTGGGTTAAATGAGGATACAAAGAGGTGTCACCAAGACAATGGATTTCAGGATCAACATCTTCTTCCTCTCCTTCTTCATCAATAACCAGGTTATTTTGGAGAGGGGCTTGGATTTTATGAATATCCCTATCCCTATTTATTTAATCTCTTTGGATGATATGAGGGGAATTATTGGGTCTTCTGAAATTACCCCTATTATCATCATTCTAGGGGTTCCTAAAGCTTTTCTTTCCTTCAAATTTCAATTTCTCCATTTTTGCAGAAAGTGATTTTACCAGTTTTGTCGATTAATCCACTTGAGGGTGGGAATCAGAGGAATCAGAGGTTGAAGCTTCAACCCTACCTTTTCTTCTATCTCTATCAGAATTACTCCTAATTTTGTCAGCTTCCAATATATGACTCTACTTCAAGGGATGCATCTTGCATATGAGATAAAGAGGTAGCTCTTCTTTCTCTCAACAGGAGGCAAAACTTAGGGTCAAAAGCGTTGGCATAAGTAATCTTGGCAGAGGTTTCTGTAGGATTTATTTTAGTGGGAATATTATTGTACATCTTATTAAATATTTTTAAGAAGTCTAAAACAGATTCCCCCTCTTTCCTCTTAAGTGACCCAAATTCTGTAATATAATAAAGAAAATATTTTTTATCCCCCCAATGCCTCAAGAATGAATCATCCAGAGCTTCAATCCCAACAATATATCTAGGATTCAAAACCCTAAACCATTTCCTAGCCTCACCATCAAGGCTCTGTACAAAAACTCTCTTCCACACATCTTCATTTTCAATGTTAAGATTATCTGCATAAATATAAAAAGCTGAAAGGTGTTCTTCTGCAGTTATGTCTTCCTCCCTTGTGAACTTGGGAATGTACTTAAGGTAGTCTCCAACTAGGAGAGCATTCATAGGTTGAGTTAAAACAAGAGGGGCATATCTAGGAGCCACTATGGCATCCATCCAATTTCTAGGAAGATTAGCACCTGCTATTGGGATGTGAACTATAGGAGAACAAGGGGGAGATGGAGTTTGGACATGTAGGATTTTAGCTATGTTTCTAGTGAAAAGGGGAAACAATTGAGTCTTGTGGGGGGATGGCATAGGTTTCAAAGGAAAAAAAGTTTCTCCCTCTTTAGTTACAACAACTTTGATAGGAGGAGGAGTAGGAACACCCAAAGTGGTAAAATATTCTAAGCTCCTAGGTCTAAACCACTTTACAATATCAGGGGAAACAGGGGTTTCAAAAATTTCTCCTTCCAAATGAATACTATAAGGGGGGAGTTCAATAGGAAATATTTTAAAATCTAAACTTATGGAAACTCCAGCAGATGGTATAAAAGGAGAATTGGATACAACTACTGGAGTTTTAAAATAAGAATAATGTAAATTGCCAGAATCACCTGGTACAACAAATGAAAGTCCTTCTTGAGAGGTCTTTCCTTTCTTGATAATCTTCTCTGGGTCAGCTTCAGGTGTTGCGAGAGGTAGATGTGGAGTTGACCTTGTGTGTCTTCCTTTGGGAGCCACAACTGAAACAATGGAGTCACCAAGTGCAAGCTGCAATCTTCAAGGTATTGATTTCTAATGCACCTTCAAAATCAAAATTTCTTTGTTGTTCAATCCCAGGGAAATTTCTTCAATTTGTTCCCCGAAAACGATGCCAAGAATGTTAGCACTGAGAATCACCCTCAGATTGCAGGAGGATAAGCCCAGTACCCATCAAAATGTTTTTGGAGGTAGGTTTATGAGTGGAGGTCAAATGGACAAAGCTCAGCTTGAGAATGTTTGAACACATAAAACTGGACTAAAAATGCATAATTAAATGAGGTTCTCATTAACTTCAGTCAATGATTTAGGCTAAAGGTGAGTAGAAGGAAGACTTAGTGAGGAAAGTGGACAAGTTTTCCATGAGCATCCGACCTTCAAGCAGCTTGGTGCAGAAAAAATCAGGCACAAGAGCACTCTTGACCTTAAATTTAAGATACTGAAATATATCATAAAAACATTATAATCAAACCTCCATTACAATAAAACCACAACAAATCATCTGTGTCATCCATGCACAAGCATTTCGACATAAGAGGAAACATGACAACGAAAGAAAATAATGAAACAAATCATAGCAACATTATAATCAAACCTCCATTACAATACAACTACAACATATCGTCTGGATCATCCATGCACGAGTGTTTCAGAACAAGAGGAAACAAGATGGTGAAAGAAAATGACTTCTATTAATGAGAAAGTCTCAGGTCTCATACATAACTAGAGAACAACTCTTCTATCAAACAATTACAAATAGGGAGCTCTGCTCAACCATCGACCTTAATAATTAACAAAATCTTAAACTGATATATTTATACTTAGATCAATGGATAACCGCTAGGAGAGTCATATGGCCATCTCATCCAAGTATTTTCGTCTGTGCATCCTTTTGTCATACTGTGCGTGTATCCTTCTATGAGACATAAGATTAGATCAATATGGGCCTACAGGAAAAACCGTCCATCGTGGTACCTCGGGTTGACAGTTCTGTCTCCACGACCATACCCTCCATGCTTTTCATTTATGGAGTGAGCCGGGGTTTCAACTACCAGTCCTTGTTCATTAACTGATTCCTCCTCGGGATAGGGATGAGGCTTGACGACTAGGAGATGACCACACGATGATATTGGATAAGGCACTGAATGAGCACATGATTTCAAGGCCGTCGAAAGTGGTTTGGACCTACACCGGTTTCGGGCCCGAAACTCACCACCTTCCGCCATGTAGCTCTCTTGCAATACCATGATTTAGATTTTGGCCCACTCAAGAATTTTAACATCTGAGAATTTTGTGGTGCCGAAATGAATCGTGGCGATCTAGTTGCGATTTGGGCGCACTTGCTATTTTAGTGCCCCCGCTAAAGTTTATCCGCCTGCCAACTATAACATCCTTCAAATTGCACTTAGAGATGACGCTAAATCAAACTGTACAGGGGATCTATATTGTTGAAAACTGCATCCGTCTGTTTGCATATGCTCATGGCCATCACTTGCGACCCTTGACAACTTCATGTGATAATAGATTGCATTTTTATTTTCGTGTTGACCAAAAATTTGGTGTCATTTTCAAAATTTAAAATTTGTTGGGAACGATCTATTTTTTTCCTCCGTGTTTTGATTGGTCATTCAAAACAACATCTTATTGTTGGGCTGATGTCGGGAATTGAATAGCCAATTTAATTATGCAGGTTGAGCAGATGGTTGGAAGGGATGCATGTACGAGTCTCAAAGTTCCGAGACCATCAGGGTTTATGAAGCTTGCTATGGTCTCAGCTAACAATTGGTGGCATTTAAAGTAGTGGACCAGACAAGATGCATATATATTTACTATACAATATATATAATTATTTTAATAAATAAATATGAATTATTTTATTTCCATTGTTCATTAAATTTAGTATGATTCATAAATTTTGAATGGATTTCTGTGTACTTCTTGACATGATTCTCTGTGATAACTTTCATAGATTACAAGGAGATTTAATTGAATTCTTTTGTTCTAATTAATTATTGTTGAATTCTTTGGGTTTCATCACGATATACTATTCTATAAGCAAGGAAGGTGAGGTTGTTCCGAAACTTACGGGTGCTACGGTTGGCAACTTGGAAGATATATTCTTTTTTGGGCTTGTAAAAATTTATGAGAGTGGGTAAGAAGTAATGTGAATCTAGTATATTTATTCTAACCAATTGGATTCCATATTATATATGTATTTTAGAAAAGTGAAATTAGTTTCCGTAGTTGTTTGACAGAGTTTTCTTTGTGCATAGAGTAGTTAGTTCTTCTGTGTTGTTGGTTTTTCTAGAAGCAAGTCAAGTGGGGAGGGGGATATTACGAAGACTGTGTAGGCCAAAAAAAAATCAAAGGTGGACAAGGAGAGAAGGTGTTTTGTTTCAAGGTTGTGTTGTTGTTTGATAATTTGTTTGATAGTTGCTTGATATAAGAGTTTGCTTTGTGTATAGTGCAAATGATTTTGTTGTGTTGTTGGTTTTTCCAGAAGCAAGTCAAGTGGGTTGGGGGATGTTTCAAAGATTTTTTGGATAGTTGGTTATCATTGATGTCAACCATGGTCAACCCTAGAAGAAGCCCCAAAGCAAGGTTGGAAGAATATAGAAGTGATAGGTTTATTTGGATAAGTATCCAAATTGGTCCCCTTATGGTGTAGTTTTAAGCATGGCCCTCATGGGAAGACACTTTGAAGAAGTCTAAAAGAAGCACTGGAAATATGGACAAGTGGTTAAGTGGTTTAGAATCCCCATAGTTGTGGTCGGGGAACCCAAAGTTGTTTGAGGAAAAAGAGGATGAAGGACAATGAAAATGCATGTAACATACTCATAGATGCATAGTCCTCGTCATGCCATTTTCGACGGTAAGTGGTACACCATGTAGATCCTCACAGTTGAGGAGATATGACCTCACGAAGTTTGAAGCCCCGAATAATTATTAAGAATCCCCTAAATGGTTGCAACAAGAAGTCACAAGTCATTAATTAGAGGTTAAAGTGGTTATAACAAGAAAGTACAGGTCGAGCCTTAAGTTAAGGAAAGAAGTCACTTTGAAAAAGTATAAATACACTTCATGGAGTTTCTCATAAGGATATGAACTTACAAAGGTTTATTGAATATATTCTAAGCAAGAAAGTGATCTATTAGCGAATCTAAGGTAGTGAAGGGGTGCGTAGGAGAAAGTTTCTGGATTAAAGGTGTTTGGAGGGTTTTTCTGAGAAAACCCTAATTTAGCTAACCCTTGTGGGTTAGGATATAGGTGTCCCATGAGGCACCCCCGTGGGTTGTATGACACTCATCCCACGAGGACCCGCTAGTTGACTGGCCTCTGACCAGCGAGGATGAGAGAAATTTGAGAGAGATGCTTGTACCGGGTTTTTTAGGCTGAGGAAGGTTTGGAGGTTTGTAATCTAATGCACTAGGTCTGCTACAAGATTAAAGGTATGTTTGTATGTATGTTTTGAGGGTTATGCTTGATGAAGTTATGGTACATGCTTGAGGCATGTCTTGGCAATGTCGTTACATGTTGATGCACGTCTTGGATGAATGGTATCTTCTTTGAGGCACATTCTGGTACATGGTTTGAGGAATATAAGTTGAGGCATATTGTTGGTACACATCTTGAATATATTAGCATACATCTTTGGCATATCATTGAGGTAGAATTTGGGATACTTGGATACATGAATTAAGGCATGGATTAACATATTGTTTGAGGAATATCATTGATGAGTTGGTATATGTTCAAGGTATATGATTCGCTGCATATCATTGATGTTTTCGTACATGGTTGAGGCACTTCTTGGTGAACTTGGTACATGCTTGGTACATATTTGGCACATGACTAAAGGCATGTTTTGGTGATGTTGGGAATCTGGTTGAGAGATGATTTTGGTGATGGTATTGGTGTATGATCTATCCTAGTTGATGTTGATGTATCATTATCAATAAAAATATCAGTAACAATTATAGGTTGATGTGACAGTAGAAGTTACAGGTTGATGTGATAGTGGTAGTTACAGGTTGATGTGACAGTGACAATGACAGGTTGATGTGACAAAGATAGGTTGATCAATGATAGTGGTAGTGAAAGTATCAATGGTAGTGACAAGTTGAGTCTACATTTATATTTCGGGATGACAGGACGGGACAAGGAAAGGGGGTTATATCCTCCTTTTGATCGGAGTCGGAGAATACAAGGAGTCAAAGCTTCCTTCAAGTTGGAGTCTTTAAATCAGGGGGTCGTATCCTCCTTTTGGTTGGATCCAGTGAACATAGGGAGTTGTATATTCCTTCAGGTTTTGGAGCCTCCTTCTAGTTGTAGATGGAGAATTCAAGGAGTTGTATATTCCTTCAGGTTGGAGCCTGTAAATAGGGGGTTCGAGCCTCCTTCCAGTTTGTGATGGATAATTTGGAAGTTGGTGCTTCAAATGAATGCAATCTTTGATATATAAGAAATCATTACTTAGATTTCTCCCATTTGGATTTTCACGTAAATTCTGGTGTACTATGTATCCATGGTTAGTTGTTATGCACTGTTGATTGGTACTACTCATGATATATTGAATGCAATCACAAATTATATACTGCTGATAAAATTAATGATTACATGTCCTGATTGAAATTGGTAAAAATTGCTCAATACTGATTCATCCCCCCTCTTAGTATTCCAACAATTGGTATCAGAGCCAATCCTTCAGAAAATAGTCTAATCATTGGAAGGAATATCATGGAGTACGCTAAGATTGGAATGCCACATTTTGATGGATATAACTATTCCTTATGAAGCATAAGGATGAAAAACTATGTACAAGCATAGGGATTTGATGTCTAAGCCATAGTAGATGAATACACAACACCTACCACTCCTCCAACAGACAAAGATGGAAAGAAACTCAGTGAAAATAATTCGAGGTCTAAAAATGCTATTTTGAATGGTCTGGTTGATACAATATATGTTAGGGTTATGCATTATGACTCTGCAAAGGATATTTGGCCAAACTTCAAAATATTTACGAAGGAGATGCCAAAGTCAAAGAAGCCAAGCTTCAAACTTACATAGGTCAATTTGAACAACTGAAGATGAAGGAAGATGAAGATATTACAACTTTATGCAAATTGATGAAATAGCGAATTTGCTATTAAAGGTTTGGGAGAATAAATTAAAGAACCAATCATTGTTCAAAAGGTACTAATGTATCTCCAATGATATTTGATCCTAAGATTTCAACCCTAGAATAAAGAGTATATCTTGTTACGTTGAGCATGGACGAGTTACATGGAATCCTTATAGCCTATAAAATGAGAACATTGCAGGATAATCCATTCATCCATGAAGCAAATTTCAAGGAATCCAAGAAGACAAAGAACAAGAAGAAAAATCCAAAGTCAAACTATAGCTTCATCGATGATTCAGAGGTAGATGAAGAAATGGCCAAGTTCATAAGGAAGTTGAAGAGAGGAACTAGTAAGTACAAATGTATGCTTCCCTTAAAATGTTTTAATTCTGGTAAAATCGATCTTTTTGCTACTAAATGTCCTTATGCTAAGAATTCATTTAGTGATGAAGAAGAAGATCCCAAGAAAGAAAAGAAATATGAAAAGGGAAACAAGAAAGGAGATACAAGGAAATTCTTCAAGAAAAACATCTACTCAAGAGAAGACAGTTCCTCATCGGATGTAGATGATGATAGGTACAATGACTTAGAAAGAGTGCTCTTCATGGAAATGGAAAATCAGAAAGGAACCTATGAAAGTGAAAAAGAAGGTGAAGTAGATATTGAAGCAGAACCAATCAGTGCCTTAAGTGAGCTAAAAAGAGAAAGGAAGAAAAGAAAGTTATTCAAAGAAGAATTGATCAAACTAAAGGAGAGTTCTCAAAATACCAAAGAATTTGCTCATTTAAATACTAAGGTAAAATAAACAGAAAAGAGAGGAAATAATTTGACAAGCCATCTTAAATAAAGATATGAATATTTAAGCAAGCATGAAGCATAATTCAACTAACAAGAAATAAGACTTGAAGAAGAAATCATATCCTTGAAAATCCAACTTGAAGAAGGAAAATAATGGAAGATGTAATGCAGATCCAGATGAGAAAGAAAGAAAAAGAGAGTGAGAAGATTGAAGAAGAAGTCATTTCATTGAGAGATGAAGTCAACAAGCATATCAATAAATTTAAAATTTCTCAAGTGTTAGAAGACATTCTCATAAGTCAAAGGCCATGCAGTGACAAGTCTGGACTAGGATACAAGTAAATTCATTTTGAGAAAGGTTCAATATCCATGATGAAAGAAACAAAACAAAAGGGTTACACAGAAGTTATCAGAAGTCCCAAGTCTTCAAAGAAGAATATCCAGGGAATGGAAGAAGATCAACTAATCAGATGAACACAATATCATCAGAGGAATGAATACAGAAGAAGTATATTTCCAAGAAGACCATATACCTTCAGAATCCTTAATCATCAAGAAGGAAAGAACAAAAGAGAAGACCGTGATCAACTAAGGCATGAATTCAAAAGGACTACATCATAAAGAGTGTCATTTGCTTCCAGGTATCAAAGTTTCTTTTTGGGTCATTGATTTACATGTAATAACTTTGGACATAAAGTTGTGAATTGCAGAGTGTATGGAAGAAATGTTCAAGAAAGAGATGGTTATGTGCCCCCCCACACTGTTGAATGTTAAAAATGCCACAACTATGGACTCATAGTTTGGAACTGCAGAAGTGTGATGGATCCTTTCATGAAGGACAACACCGATGTCAGATACAAGGACATTTGGAGAAGAAAATAAAAACAATAAGAGTACGTAAATGAAGAACAGGTCCCAGAGATCGTACTCACATGATTTGTAGTAGAATAAGATCATGATGAATCTACATGACAAGTGGAAGCTATAAAAACTTAAGAAGAGGATGAAGAGGGAGATGTCAGAATTCAGAAGGATGGTGAAGAGGAAGATGTCAGATTTCAGGAAGAAGAAGAATATATAGGTGAAGAGGAAGATGACTCAGCATAAGAGTAGTTTGAATTATTATTCGAATCCATCCAGATTGAAGACTCCCAATAATGTGAATGATGAAGAGGGGGAGTCTAAGCAGTATCAGATGGGTCAACATTGTATGCAGTTGAGTAACAAAGTCATGGAAAATTGTTATGACACATTGACAAAGATGATTTCATGAGATATTTGGAAGGTCTACTAGAGAGTACAAAAGACATGAATCGGAGAAGATGCATAACAATGGATGAAAGCATATTGACAGGTGAAATGAGTTAGTCAAAGGAAGGAAAGCAGTGAAAGGCACAACAAGACAGGGGAAGATAAGCCGTCAGTAGGAAAGATATCATCAGAGGGAAATTGTTGAATGAAGTGGTCATTGATATCTGGGTAGTAAACATAACAAACCATAAAGATTTGAATTCAAGTAACTTTTAATGATTTATATATATGTCATCGGTTTACATAATCGGGAAGCACCAATGGACAAAGAGCACTGAAAGAGAGAAAATAAAGCATATACACGAAGCCCCACATTGATTTACACAACATCTTGCAAAAGGAGATAAATTGTCAGAGAGATAGAAAGAAAGATCAACAACATGAAGACAGGGGGAGACATACCAACATGGGGAGTTACCCTTTTTTCCCATGATTTCAAAGGGGGAGAAAGAGAAATATCATAAGAGAAAGATCAGAAGCATGAAGACAGAGGGAGCATCCCCAAGGGGAGATACCCTTTTCTATTGATGTAAAAGGGGGAGAGAAACATCATAAGAGAGAGATGAGGAGAAATGATCACAGGGGGAGTATGAATGTTTCCATCAATGAAAAAGGGGGATATTTTTGGATAATTGGTTGTCATTGATGTCAACCTTGGTCAACCCTAGAAGAATCCCCAACACAATTTTGGAAGAATCTAGAAGTGATGGGTGTATTTGAAGAAGTCTCCAAAGTGTTCCCCTTATGGTGTAGCTTTAAGCATGGCTCTAATGGGAAGATGCTTTGAAGAAGTCTACAAGAAGCCCTGGAAATATGGCCAAGTGATTAAGTGGTTGAGAAGCCCCAGAGTTGTGGTCATGGAACCCAAAGTTGTTTGAGGAAAAAGAGGATGAAGGACAATGAAAATGCATGTAACATACTCATAGATGGATAGTCCTTGTCATGCCATTTACAAAGGTAGGTGGTACGCCATGTAGATACTCATAGTTGAGGATATATGCCCTCATGAATTTGGAAACCCCGAATAATGGTTAAGAAGCACCTAAACGGTTGCAACAAGAAGTTACGAGTCATTAATTAAAGGGAAAAGTGGTTATAACAAGAAAGTACAGGTCAGACCTTAAGTCAAGGAAATAATTTTCTTTGAAAAAGTATAAACACACTTCAAGGAGTCTCTCAAAAGGATATGAACATACACAAGTTTATTGAATATCTTCTAAGTGAGCAAGTGATCTATTGGAGAATCTGAAATGACGAATTTGAGGCAGCAAAGGAGTGCGAAGGAGAAAGTTTCAGGATTGCAGGTGTGCGAAGGGTTTTTTTTGAGAAAAACCTAATTTAGCTGACCCCCATGGGTTAGGCTACAGGTGTCCCATGAGGAACCCCCGCGAGTTGTACAACACTCATCTCACGAGGCCCCACCAATTGACATGCCTCTAACTAGTGAGGCTGAGGGAAATTTGAGAGAGATACTTGTACTAGGTTGTTCAAGCTGAGGAAGGTTTGTAGGTTTGTAATCTAATTCACCAGGTCTGCTACATGAATAAAGGTATTTCTATATCCATGTTTTGAGGGTTATGCTTGATGAAGTTATGGTACATGCTTGAGGCATGTCTTGGTAATGTTGGTACATGTTGAGGCACATATTGGAATGATGGTATATGCTTTGAGGCACATTCCGGTACATGGTTTGAGGCATATCTGTTGAGGCATATTGTTGGTACACATATTGAATATATTAGCATACATCCTTGGCATATGGTTGAGGTACATTTTGGGATACTTGGATACATGAATTAAGGCATGTATTAGCATATTGTTTGAGGCATATCATTGATGAGTTGGTATATGTTTTAGGTATATGGTTGGTTGCATATCATTGATGTTTTGGTACATGGTTGAGACACATATCTTGATGATGGTATGTTGAGGCACTTCTTGGTGAACTTGGTACATGCTTGGTACATATTTGGCACATGACTAAAGGCATGTTTTGGTGATGTTGGGCATCTGGTTGAGATGGTACATGCTTGGTACATATTTGGCACATGACTAAAGGCATGTTTTGGTGATGTTCAAGACCGGGTTGAGAAATGTTCTTAGATGGTCTTGGTGTATGATCCGCCTAGCTGATTATGTATCATTATCAGTGACAATATCAATATCATTTAGAGGTTGATGTGACAGTAGCAATTACATGTTTATGTGATAGTGGCAATTACCGGTTGATGACAAGACAAAGTGACATGTTGAGTCTACATTTATTTTAGGGCTTAAGATGGGGCAAGGAAAGGGGGGTGTATCCTCCTTCTGGTTGGAGCCAGAGAATACGGGGAGTTGGAGATTCCTTCAAGTTGGATCTTGTTAATTAAGGGGTCACAACATCCTTCCAGTTGGAGCCATAGAACACATGGAATCGTAGCTTCCTTCAGGTTGGAGCCTGTAAAATAGGGGATTGGAGCCTCCTTCCAACCGTAGTTGGAGAATTTAGGGAGTTGTAGCTTCCTTCAGGTTGGATCCTCCTTCTAGTTGGTGCTAGAGAATTTGGAAGTCGATGCTTCCTATGAATGTAATATTTGATATATAAGAAAGCATTCCGTGGTTTTATCCCGTTGGGTTTCCATGCAAATTATGGGGTATTGTGTATCTGTGGTTATTTGTTATGCACTATTGATTAATACTTCTAATTATATATCGAATGCAATCATAAATAATATAATAATGATAAAGTTAATGATTACATGTTCTGATTGAAATTCGTAAACATTACTCAATACTGATTCACACCCCCTATCCGTATTCCAACAAGATTGTGTAATCTAAAGGAAGTCAAAGGTGAGAAGGGAGAGAGGTTGTGTTGTTTTGAGGTTGTATTGTTTACTTTTTTTTTGGGGGGGAGGTTTCTTAATGCATTTATCTACTATGTCATTTGTTATGGTTTAGAGAGACATACATGTTTTGGATTTGTAAGTGATCGAAGTGGCGAGTTCCAACAGTTCTAATTTTGGGGTTGTGGAAATGTGCGTCACAGTGTAAGAAATCCTTTGCATTGTATGCTATATGCCAAGGAAAATTAGATCCTGATTTGTATTTTGTGTTTACCTATTGTCGGCTTGTATTTTTCATCTTGTTTTGCAGTTGATTGATTCTATGGAGATTGTGCAGGTATAAAGTTAGGGAACAATGCATTATTTTGCATGTGTTGTAGAGCAATGTTGTTTTTAGGGTGGTGTATTATACTATGTTTCATATGTTCTCTTTTTGTTGGGGGTTTGACTATAGGATAAGCATATATAGTTCTAAACGATGGGTATTTTTCATTTTTCCCGGATTGCTTTTGCTATGAACATATGGAAACACTCGATGCAACTATGTCTTACACATCTCAGCAGTGGCAGATGAGTACCACTGACACAACCAATGTTGTGTATTTTCAATGCTTGTACGAAGAATTCATGCCAGGTGTTTCCCTGTAGTCGGCTTGTATTTTTGGTCTTGTTTGGTAGTTGATTGATACTATGGAGATAGTGCGGGTATAAAGTTAGGGAGTAGTGCATTATTTTTCATGTGCTATAGATGAATGTTATTTTTAGGTTGGTGAATATCAATATGTTCCATCTGTTCTCTTACTATTGGGGGTTTGATTGTAGTATAGGGATATATAGTTCAGAAAGACATGAATTTTGCAGTTTTCCAGGAGGCTTTTGCTATGAACATATGGTAACACTATGTGCGGCTATGTCTTGTGCATATTGGCAATGGAAGATGAGTATCGTTGACACAACTAGTGTTGTCTATTTTCAATGCTTGTGCTGAGAATTCATGCCAGTTATGGTCATGCTATCCGATGTGTCCACACAGTGAATTATGATAGGGGATGTAATTTGGACGATATTCCAACAATTTGTAACAGGTTGATTTTGTCGAATTTACAAGAAAAGGGAAACATTTTATGTCTTTTTGTTGTGCGAGATACATAAATCCACTGAGGGTGGAGATATGTCTATTGAAAAACCTCCCTCCAACCTCAAAAGTGGGAAAGTAAAAAGGCTCATGACAGGAAGATTGTTCAAATAGCTCGCAGACCCGGGACTACGACAAGGCCAAGAGAAAGATGCCAATTTGCTAAAATGTCTTTTACACATCAGATACCTTTCAAATAAAAATAGCCATAATAAAAAACCATCGAGAAGTCTACATATAGGTATCCCATTTGCTTTCCACTGCTTCTAGATGTTTGGTGTTTGCTCCTAAATTGAAGCAAATCAATTTATTATAAATCACTGATCTATTTTTAAATTATGTCACTTGTCACAATCATGAATGTAGAACTATTGGAAATGTGGAGTTGCAAGAGGGTGACCTATGCAGGTTCTCGACACAAGGCTTAAAAACATACCGTCTTAAGTACACCAAGTATAGTTGTGCAAGGTGCACGAGGATTGTAGAATTTCGACCCTTGAACTGAGAATTCATGCCACTTATGGTCTGGCATTGGCGTAGTTGGTTGCATAGACACTTATGCAATTGGAAAAACAATGTCATCAACACTTCCACATAGGTGTATACTGCATAGAGTCATTACTTTGTCTATTTATCACTTGGTCTATATTCAAATCTTGTGCGGAGGACTAATACATTTTCTCTTTCCACACTGTTGCAGTTCCACATTTGGCATTGTGTTTGATAGTGTGTGTATTTACTTGGTTTCATTCATATTTGCATTGGCATTGGTGTAGTGTTTAAGCAAACTAGGTCTCTCTTATCAATTGTATTGCTGGATCAAATAATTGAATGAAATATTCTTGATGTGCATCATATAAAACCATTTTTTACTAGAAAATTGTCCAAAGATAAATGGATTGCAGAGTTATGATTTCCCTAAGGCCAAAAACAAGATTCACATCAACCAAAATGTCTTTTACACGTATATCGACTACATTTCGAATAACAATAACGATAATAAAAAACCATCTAGCAGTGTATAGATAAGCAACACATTTGCTTTGTAGTTCTTCTGGATGGGCGCCATTTCCTCTTGAATCGAAGCAAATCAATTTACGATAAATCAAGGACCTATATTGCAAATTTTGTCTCTTGTCACAATTAATGATGCAAAACTATTGGAAATACAGAAGCATGTAAGTGTAACAATTCAGGAGTGTGGACGGTGTGGGTTCTCCGCACAAAGCTTAAAAATAGATAGTCTTGAGTGCACCATGTATAACTATAAACATATGACAATACTCAGTATAGTGATTTCTTGCACAGATTGGCAGTGGCAAAGGAATATGGCTAGAATAGCCAGTACTATGTATTTTCAATGCTTGTGCAGAGAATTCATGTTGATTATTATTGTGTAGTTTGGCACCTGCTATTGCAAAATCTCTGTCCAACATCGAAAGTGGCCAAGCAAAAAGTGCTTTTGACTATTAAATTATCGAAAGACAAATAGATCGCAGAGTTGGGATTACCCCAAAGCCAAGAGTAGGCTGCTAATCCACTTAAATGTCTTTTAGACATATATCGACTACCTTTCAAATAGAAATAGGCATAATCGAAAACCATCGAACAATCTACAAATAAGCATTAAATTTGCTTAACACTGCTTTTAGATGCATGGCCTTTCCTCATAAAATGGAGCATATGAATTTATCATAAATTAGTGACCTAATTTGTAAATTGCGTCGCTTGTCACAATGATGGATACGAGAGTATTGGAAATGCATAATTGCAGAAGTGTAGCGAAGCGAGAGGATGTCCGGTGTAGGTTATCTACATAAGTCTTGAAAATAGAGGGTCTTAAGTGCACCAAGTATAGTTGTGTTAACTAGATAGGGATACAAAATAGAATGAGCGAACACTTTCTCTATTTTTAGTCCTTGTGCGGGATTCTAGAGTTTCAAGCATTGCACTGAGAATTCATGTCACTTATGGTTTCACATTCATAGAGTTGGTTGCATAGACACTTGTGCGATTGGAAAAGCGATGTCGTCAATATTTCTGCATAGGTATATGTTGCACATAGGGGATTCTTTGTCTATTTAACACTTGATCTATATTCAAATCTTGTGCAGAGAATGGTTACGTCTGCTCTTCTCGCACTATCGTAGTTCCACATATCACATCATGTTTGATAGTGTGTTATATATGCATAGTACAATTACTTGGTTTATTCAATTTTGCATTGTCATTTTCTTTGCGGTGCTTCTAGATGCATGGTGTTTCCTGCTAAATCAGAATTAATCATTTTACCATAAATCAACGACATATATTTCAAATTACATCACTTGTCACAATCATGGATGTGGAACTGTTGGAAGTGTGGAGGTGCGGAAGTGTAGCAATGCAACAAGATGACCTGTGCGTTTTCACCGCACAAGGCTTAAAAATAGATCGTCTTAGGTAGACCAAGTATAGCTATGAACACGTGGCGCCATTCGGTGCAAGAATGTCTTGGGCACTTTGGCAGTGGTAGAGGAATATCGCTAGCACAACCAATACTATGTATTTCCAATGCTTGTGCAAAGAATTCATGCCACTTATTATTGTGAAGTTTCACACCTACTATTGTAAAATCTTTATCCAACCTCAAAAGTAGTGAAGTAAGAAGGATTTTGACTAACAAATTATCCAAGACAAACAAATCACAGACCTAGAGTTACCCCAAAACCAAGAGAAGGATGCTGATATGCTAAACTGTGTTTTACACATATATCGTTTACACTATCAAGTAGTTTAAATATAATGAACACATTTGCTTCACACTGCTTCTAGACACGTGGAATTTCTTCCTAAATCAGATAAAATCAATTCATCATAAACCGATGACCCATTTTGCAAATTACATTGCTTGTCAGAGTTACAGATGCGAAAGTATTGGAAATGTGGATTTGTGGAAGTGTAACAATGCGGGAGGATGACATGTGTATGGCTTAACTATAAACTGTCTTATATAAACCAATTATACCTTGCAAACTATCAGAATTCATGCCACTTATGGTATGTAATTGGAAGAGTGATGACATCAACACTTTTGCATAAATATTTCCTGCACAAAGCCAATACTTTGTCTAATTAGAACTTGGTATATACTCAAATATTCTATGGAGAACTGATACGTCTACTCTTTCTAGAATGTCGCAGTTTCACATCTTGCATCATGTTTGACAGTGTGTGCTCTATGCATAGTACAATTACTTGGTTTTATTCAAACTTGCATTAGCATAGGTGTGGTGTTTAAGCAAACCAATCCTCTTTTATCATATGTGTTGCTGGATCAAATGGTTGAATGAAATATTCTTGATGTGCATCATAAATGCAAAAAAAAATTAGTGCTTGGTTGTTATTTTTCTTTTTCAAGGGTGGATTAAATTGGTCAAGAACAATTTCAGAAACTATATATATAGAAAATAAATCAAAGATAAACAGAGACAAAACATGGTATACTATTTATTCCCAGTTGTTGGATGCCATAGTCATAGCTTGAGCATCATTTGAATGACAAAAACTAAACTGAACAAAAACATGTTTTCATATTGTTGTTACATATTTAGGATTTTTTTGTTTATGTGTTGGATCAAGAAATTGTGTGGGGCATTGCAAGTAGTTGATATAGCATATATTCTGGTCCTAGAGAAAATAAAATATCGACAATTTGCATTATGTTTGCATCTCGCTGCCATCGATCTGCATTGTTGTTTGACTTGTTCCATGTGCATTACACCGAAACAATCACCGGTGTTAAAAAAGGAGAACAGGGCAAATAAAGAAACATGGTACAAGAATTGCAGAGGTGTGCTTTTCTAATTTTATTTTTGTACTATTCATTTGTTGTTCATTAACATTTTGCATTTCATGCAATTTTGACATATGGGTTTATTTGCGTGTTCATTGAGTTTGGTGCACTGCTTTCACATGAAAATGAAATAGAGCAATTGCAGGAGAGAAAGAAGTGATAAGAAATGCAAGAGAAGAAACTAAAGAACAATTTCCCAAGAGAGGGTATGCCTGTAACAATTAGATAAGCAACATTTTTGTTTTTGGTAACTTATATGCAAATGCAACAATATATATCGATATTGCATAGTATTGCGTATAATCAAAAGTGCATATTTCATCCATGGATATCGTATCCGTTTGAGTTGGACATCCAATGTTTGTCAAGATTTGATGTCCACAACTCTAAGTTATGTGCATATTGAATGTTTTGTGATGAAGTGAACAAATTTTACCGGAGATGATTTGGGAATTACACAGACGTTCCAACCCTCTTTCAAATGTGAATGGAAAATGTATTGGATGGAAGTGCATTGATGAAGTAATAAACATATAGCATTAAAATATATAACCATTGAATTGAGAAATGACGTGCTAGATTGCAAAACAAAATTAGAATTTGGATTTTTTTCATTTGAAAAGAACGACATATACAAAGGCAGACTAGTAGATTTCATGGAAATGTACTATTTAATTTGCTCATTTGAGCAATGGTTGTATGGATCTGGGCCATGGATTCTGTGTTGTTAATATGTACTTGTCTTTTTGTTTAATGCTTATCTGTCAAAGAGCAACAAGATTTGGAAACAAGGTGGTATTATTTATTTATATCTGTTAACACCATCGCTTGATGCAGTTAGTGTTTTAGTGCAACAAGAGGAGAAAGTGAGGAGATCATTGACATCTGGTGCATGATGGCTTTTTTTTCCAGAAATTGCACACTGTTACAGACTTCTAACACAACATTCAATAATTAGCAAGTTTCACATGTTATTGGCTTAGTGGTGCTCGGGTCATGTCGTGCTGGGAGGTCAGAAAGATGCTATAGTGAATTGTGGGTGTTGTGAATGTGGCAAGGTTGGATACCTACACATTGCTTGAGTAAGTGCAAACCACCTGTCTAGGTTATTTTTGCAGCACCAGACAACTTTTGGAATGAGTAAGGTCGTCCTGGAGGTAGTAGCTCGATTTGGTGTACATTTGTCTGGGATGATGATGTCTCTATTCTTTGGCTTCATTTGGACCGACGAGGTGTGGGTGTGATTCATCCAGTATTCGATAAATTCAAGCAGTGGTTGGCCCAAGTCTTGCAGCTATAACTTTGCTCAATTACTCGGGAACTTGCAAATTGCACATATAGGGTGATTGTTGCAATGCATAGGCCCAACATCATCCTTTTTTCTGGATGGGCCTTGTTGATAGCCAAGAAGAGCAGGAAAATTGCAACCGATAGAGGGGGTGGTCCATATAATACATCTGTTGGGTTCAACAAAGGTGTTGATCCATGACAACATGCACAACAAATGTTGATAGAGAGAGATGATGAAATGCAGGAACTTCGAAGCACATTTCAAGCAATTGTTTGGTGAGGCTAAGGATCTTGGTCATCGACTGTACACTGGGTCCCCTTCCTAAAATTTACCTTCTCAGTGCAAGTCAATATAATAATGACACCATGGTACAACAAGTGATCTACATGAAATGTTGCATGTAGTAAATCATATGTTTGTTAGGGGAAGCCATGGATGTGGGGACTTTGCAGTTGAACTATGATTCCTGGAATAAATAGAGCTAGTGGATAGGTGGTTGGTAGAACTTCTCAAATGAAAACCAATGGGATATCTATTCTTGGATAAATGAAAATTGGTTGGGAAAACTATGGCCCTAGCAAGTGGTATAAATAGTTCAAAAGACAACCGAAAATTGCTGTAGTGATGTTCATGTTTTCGGGTTGAATCCATGTGGTGGTGTTCTTGTACTGATACATTGCAATTCATATCTAGGTTCCTTTAATATTGTATGCAATTCCAATGTTTCACCGTACTCCTGGTATCCCTTCACTAGTGTTGGGCAATAACTATCCAGGTGTGTTGTACGTGTGTGATTTGGCTATATCATATTGCTTGACGGTTCGATAGTGAAACACACTATGTAGTCCTTGTGTCACCTATGCGAGAGCGCCATCATTTCCATTGTCCTATGTACTTCCCATGACTTCCTGTGTAATCTGATATCTGCAAATATGATGACCTGCCAGATTTTATTGTAAATGGATAGGTAAAGAGGCTTTTGACAACAAGTTTTTTGAGAGATGGTTACATCTTGAGTTAGTGCATCATTTACATGGGTGATGTCTACAACTTAATACTAGTCATCAATTTACAGTGCTTGTCATCTGGCAACTTCCTTGAAGTTAATGTTCATGTCATATCATTTAAGTTTAGCAAGGAAATTTGTCCATGGATCTTCTCTAAATTGTCATTTAAGCAAAATTGTTACTGGAATACGTGCTGCATAGGCTATCTGCACAACAATGCTATTTTATTTTTCTATATGCTATAGGTTTGTTTCTTTAAATGCATTTTGATAAACTTGAAAGTTATGAATAGTACATTACCGAGGTCATATTTATTTAAGGATAGGTGTATAGGGCATATTTACTAACACGTCCTTTCTGAACTCAAGTTAGTCACGAAATACGAGGAATGATTAATAGAAAGCATTGGTAAGCTAATAGACAACCATAACAATTACTTTGCACAAGTTCTAATTAGCCTTTGATTTTCGCAAAACAAATTGCCATAAATGACTCGACCATCATTCAAATTACCTGGCTGTCAGAGTCCACGGCCTGGAGCCATTGCAAATGCGAAGGTAGACAAGGGAAGAAATGGTTGACAATCAGTGCTATGAATTATCCGCACAATGGTTGAAAATAGAATTAGCAGTCCCAACTGTAGGAGGCATGTACTTATGCGAAGAACACATGGAAGGATAATATAGGTGAGAAGATTACGAGGGTGTAGTGCTTTGCATTCATTGTATATGTCAGGTTCAACATTGGAAAATTCCAGGGTGTTTGAAGAATTTGTTTCCATATAACAATGTCGAAGATACCGAGTGTTAAATCTTGTATTGGTTGCTAGGATCGTGCTATGCTCTCTACATGTTCTTCTCAACTGAATAAATGTATTCCACCATGTTCTAATGCTTTTTGAGTTCCATAGGATCATGCAATCGATGTTGCATTGATTGCTAATTATTGATGCATTTTAATGGTGAGATCTACCTCGAAGCGTTGTGCAAATGCATATAGATCTTCTAGCAGAAAAGTGTAAGTTTGTTGCAGTGGATAGTGCTATGTGTCAATGTCTATAACAAAGTCTGTTACACTTGGAAAATCTTTTGCGTTTGTAGGCATTTTAGCAATTTAATCTTGTACACATCATTAACAATTTTGGAATGCTATGTGTTGTATCATGTGAAATGTGCTTTTGTGTGTTGCATAGTTGATGTGCATCTGTCCTAAACAAAAAAAAAAGACATCCATTTGTCAATTTAAACATAGTATAGAATATATTTTATGTGCTATGCGTTCACATATTCGTTGTTGGAAGCAGAAGAAGTTGGACAAGCGAGGGAAGTATTAGTACTGGTGCATCATAGACATACTCCCAGCAACAAATCCGTAGATAAATTCCTATAAGCTATTTTATGTTTGCACGTTGCGATAACATGACTGTAATGATCCAAATTCTTACAAATATCATAATAGAACAAAAGTACACACCATGTACAAAATGTAAGCATGGATCACAACTCCAAGATAGATAAGTTACATAATAACTCCGTAAAGAATAGGAGAACCTCCTCCACATAAGCAAATACATTCATACATCAAAATTCACTTGTCTCCAATAATGAATACATGATCTCTATATATACTTATTCACACTTGCACATGCCCCCCCTTTACTATTAGGCCAACCTTATTACATATATATTTACACATTAGAAGTACATTTAGGCCCATATATTGCCCCCCATGGAGTCATATCATATACATTTAGCCCTATATATGCTTTCCTTGGGTCATAACATAGTACCCTCCTTCAAAAATCTTTGTCCTCAAAGATTTGCGCTTAAAGGCTTCACATGCGATGAAACCAAGTAATGTGATTTTCTTATATTTATTCTTTCTCCTTCCATTGATGATGATCCATCCATCCAAAATGAATTTTTTTCGGTCATAATCCTTGGTGTCTTGTTGTTGCATGATTTTCTTTCCCTTGATTTCATGTATTGTTGTTGAAGCTTCTCCACTTTGTAGTAGATGTTGGTCTATTCTAATATCTTGTTGAATAATGGTTTTGTGATTCCATCTTCTTCCTTGATAATGTTGATATTGATCTTCTTGTCTTCCTTGAAATCTTTCGTGATAATGAGGGTGTCAATATAGTTTGAAATTTGGTGGTTTTTTGTCATTCTACACACCTATTTCATCTATCTTTTTTTCAGAGACAACAAAATCCTCTATCATCTTTGTTTGCTCCTTGATTACTCTAGCCTTGGAGATAATACCATCATATTTGGCATGCACATCCTCTAGATGGAGTTCAACTTCTTCAAATATCTCTTTTGACCTTCTTGAATCTTGTCTTCTTTCTCCTTTTGGAGCTACAATGTGACGCCATCTATCAAATTTTGACGTCCTTCTTCAATTCTAGCTTGAATTTCTGATTTTACCTCATCAGTATAAAAGGATTCCTCAACCTTTTTGCAAATTCCCTCTTCTAGTCTTTTGGTAGATTCTTCATCCAAGATCCTTGTTTCTTCTTGATTTTGATAATTATTCTTCTCTTCTTTCAATCTTTTAACCTCATCCAATAGTTTTTTAATATGGTTTCATAATCTACATATCTCTTCATCTTTCTTTTTCAAATCTTCCCTTGAATCATCCTTTTCCCACTTTTCTTTGCAACTTTTTTCTTGCTTTAAGTTCTTAACCTCCTTAATGAGTGTTTCATTAAGGGATTGCATCTTGGTGAATTCATCGTTTTTATTTGTAATATATTTTCTTAACTCTTCATTGTCATTTTGCAATTTGGAGACATTTTATTTTGATTCATTTAACTCTTGAATTTTATACATCTCCTCCATTTTTTTCTCCTTAATCCACTTATTTGAAAAGAGTTTTTCAAAATTTTCCCATGTGGAGTAAAGCCTAGTATCTTCATCAAGGATTCTCCACCACTTGTAAGATTTACCATCCAACATAAATCTTGGTTGAAAAGGATCCTTACAATTTTATTTTACCATCCTTAACCATTCCACGTGATTTATTTAATATTCATCTTCATCTCCACCAAATCTAGGTATTTCCATTGATTCTTAATTGAGGTATAACCCAAACTTCAAATGATCTCAAATAGTTATAATCCTTGTTTCAATATTCTCTTCTATGTTTTCACTTTCCAATGGCTTTTGAATCAGCTCAATCGGACATCCCAATCAAAATTTATGATAGTTTTAAGTGAACATATCTTTGAAACCCTGATTTGGAGTCAATCCTCTGGGCTGACCTTCCTTATGATGTATTTCTGAATATTCAGCCCCTATGAGTCTAAAATTTCAACCTCTAGTACTATGAAATGTCTTCTCTATAATGCCACAGGTCTGACCAAAATTGGGTGTGCCAAATGAAATTTATGACAACTTTCCCAAACTCTTTCCAATTAAATTGGTCTCATATAATTTGGATCCTCTATGAAGAAGTTATGATTGTTTTACCCAGAACACCTATTTGAGACTAGTTGTAGGACTAGTAAAAAACATTATCTTCTAGAAGGTATATCTCCGAAACTAAAATGACCCAGAAGCGACAATTAACACCATAGGTACCATGATATGTCTTTTAAATAACCTCCAAGTTTCACTTTCTGAAGTGGCCCCCAAAACAAGTTATAACGAAAATTCCAAGATGTCTTGTTTGAGGAAGAAAAACCCTAGGATCGGTGCTCTGATACCAAATGTAATGATCCAAATGCTTACAAATATCATAAAATAATATAAGTACACACCATGTACAAAACGTGAGCATGGAGCACAACTCCAATATAGATAAGTTACACAATAACTCCTTAAAGAATATGAGAACCTCCTCCATGTAACCAAATACATTCATAGATCACAATTCACCTGTCTCCAATAATGAATACATGATCTCTATATATACCTATTCACACTTCCACATGATGCCCCTTTACTATTAGGCCGACCATATTACATATATATTTACACATTATAAGTACATTTAGGCCCATATATGCCCCCCATTGGGGTCATATCATACACATTTATCCCTATATATTCTCCCCTTGGGTCATAACATACCTCCTCCACATAACCAAATACATTCATACATCATAATTCACTTGTCTTCAATAATGAATGCATGATCTTTATATATACCTATTCACACTTGCACATGAGGCCCCTTTACTATTAGGTCAACCTTATTAGATATATATTTACACATTACACGTACATTTAGGCCCACATATGCCCTCCCTTGGTGTCATATCATATACATTTAGCCCTATATATGCTCCCCTTGGGTCATAATAATGACGAGCTAATGGAGTTAGGTGCTTATGCATTTTGAAAATTTCCATATTCAGTGCAAGCGAAACATGTATACCTGGAATTAAAGCAATTACTGTTGGGGAGTTAAGTGTGACAAGCACAGGTGAAGCAACTACCATGCACAATAGGACCAATTGGAAAGGTATGTATATTAAAATGTACATTTTGCTACTGGACAAAAAATACATTGAAACTATATTTCATATTGCTTATTTTTTGTGGTTGTTATTCCATGATGCAACTCTGCACCTTCGAATATTGTCTCAATATAGGACTTGAACAATCAACAGAACTGGGGAAGTATTCATTGGATACGTGATGGTTGTTTACAACATATATTTGGATAAAACGAATAGATCACACAAAATCTTGCATGCTCACATGACATATGAAAATGACATGATGACATTTACATTGATTGTTCCTGCACACCTCATTGAAAGATATGAGCAAAAGATTGTTCATGGAGCTGGAATATCTATTACAAATTTAAAAATTATACCAAAAAGTGGCTATGACCGTGGTGAGAGTGATCGTGTTATATTGGTACTTGAATAAAGTGTCATTGAGATAATGTCTCCAACCTGCAAATAATACAATTTCATACCAGATATAACAATCAAGCAATTTGAAAGTAATATAAACATGTATCCAATCGACACTATTGGAGCTGTCGTGACCTTGGCTAG
>SNQJ01S0108601.1:44393-65335 GCA_010110895.2 Picea sitchensis
CCAAGTGGTATTTACGGTAACTTCCCCACAACTTGCTGATTTTTGTCCTTTCCAGGAGATCTCACTTGTATAGCGTTCCCCGCACAAAATAATTGATATAAAATTCTAAAACTCGTACTTGAAATACTAAAGACTGTCCACTATCCAATTCAACTAGTATCACTCAATTTGGATACTCTATGAATAAGTTATTATTTTTTTACCCGGAACACCTGCTTGAGACTAGTCAATAGGACTAGTCAGATAACCTATCTTCCATAGGGTGTATCTACAAATTTAAGATGACCCAGAATCTAAATTTTTTACCACAAATACCTTACTAATTTATGTGAATAGAATCCAAAGTTCAGGGTCTGAAACGTTACAAAAAACTTTTTATAGCGAAAATTCCGCAATGAATCAGTTCAGGATGATTCCAGAACCCTATCTTACATAGGCTTTATCTCCGAAAGTATAAGGATTCAAGAGTTGGAATTTTAACCCAACGTACCTTGATCCATCTACTAAATATACTCCAAGCCGTTCCTTTTTAAACATTGTAGAAAAAAAATTATAGCGAAAATTCCAAGGTATCTCAGATGTAGCAACGAAACCCCAAGACCTTGAGCTCTGATACCATATGTTAAGAACCAAATATCAATATAGCATAGAAAAACCTCAGAATTGGTTCAACGCCTTGAAAAAGAGATAAATTCAAATATTAAGCCTCTTCTATGGGGGAACCTCCTTATTCCCACATAAATTTCGAATTACAAGATGATTCCAAATGAAAATGTCTCCTTGGTATATGTAGGAGACTAGGAGGTATAATTACAACTAATGGACTAAAGTTGACATAAATAAAATAACATTACTAATGTAATATGCCCCAATTAAGGGGTAATGAACCACTATTTAGGGCTTAACATCATTTCTTAACATTTTACACACCTCTTCCCTTTCATTTCCTTATCTTTTGGGTTTTTGGGCTCATTGACCCCAAGAAGAGTTTGTACCTCATTTCGTGGGAAGAAGGTGCTAAAGGCCCAAAGGTGTTGCAATTGGCAAAAGTTAAAATCCATAAATTATCCTTCTAGATGATCTCCCTAAGGTCATGAGAGGAATGAAACACTTCTCCATAAAAATTAAGGACCTTTAAAAAAAAAGAAAACTAATAATTAATAAATGTCTCGCTTGATTGGGGAGTGCATTTGCGGTGTCTTTTAATTTATAGTGCACATGGCACTCAATGTGTTCCTAAATTCAAGTGGAATTGCGATGTTCTTTACTTTTCACTGCACATAACACTCAATGCTCAGACCATAATAAAATAATGGCAAATAAAAGTGCTTGGAAAAATGGTGCATTGCAAACGAAGGATGCAACATACCCTCCATAAAGGCACCCATAGACGAGACAATATGAGCCCTTGATATGTCAAGAACCCCATGCCCAAAATTCGTACCCCCATCCACCTCATATTCATTTACATGAATTAGAGAGGGTCTCCTTGGGAAATACTCCTTTACTTGGGGATTGATCTACCCAATAGGGTGCCATGACAACCCTCCCATACTTAAATTTGGCAAATTTTATAAGGTCTTTGAGCATTTGTTTAGTTTGAAAAGGGGGGATATAATGCATATGTTTGGGTGGTTCTTTCATTAAATGTGGCTTACTTGGCATGATGCATGTGACTTGTGGACCCTTGGAGGGTGTACTTGTTTGTCTTTGTAGTACCTTGCTCGATGGAAGACAATCATGGAGGGACTAGGCCACTTGGACCTCCATAGGGGCTTGAAATCCCATTGGAGGCTTTGGAATATGAACATTGCACTTGGGAAGGTGAATTTAGCACTTGAGTGAGGCTTAGAATCATGAAGGAAGGATGACGTCACCCTCCTATGCCAAAACGTCCCTCTTGGGAAGCATGATGTCACATTTTTTATGTAACGTTTGGCATATCTAGCACATTTGGTGATGTCGTGGGCTTGAAGTTCCACTCTATGGCTTGACTTGGGGATGATGTGACACTCTTCTAACTTGACGTCTTAGAATTTGGAGGCTTTTCTATCACATGTGCCACTTTGGAGAGAGTTTTTATGGGCTAACGTCCCATCATTTTGTTATTTTTGGTCATTTTGTAGCCTATGTGTGAAAAAGAGCAAGACTTCTTGTCAATTAAGCATTGTAACTTAGGTTTTAGACCTAAATTTATGGAATTAATTATTAAGTGGAAAAACTATGAATTGGGTATCCTCATATAAATACAAGGTAAGACAATTTTTCATTTGGGGATAACTCATCACTTGAGCATTTGCTCTTGGACTAAAATTTCAGCATCTTTGGACAATTCACTATCTCTTGTTTTCTTGTCATTATGGATGCTACACTTGTCTATTGGTGTAATAAAGGCTAGCGACTTCTTTTGGATGCTTCTTCTTGGAAAATTGTTGTAATTTATCGATAAATTAAGGGTTTTTCATGCTATCTCTTGGATTAGGTAATGACTTTCTGCAATTTTGTGTCTTTCTTCTTAATTTCAAGGTTATACTATCAAACCCTTGGAGGAGTATAAGGGCATACACCCTCCATCAAGGAATTTTATTCTATTTTTATCGAAAAGGATTAAGGATTGCTACAAGGAGTAAGAGGGTTTACATCCTTGTAGCAAAACCTTGCTAGGGTTTGTTTTCTCTAGGGAGTAAAACGGTTTACACCCCTAGAAGAGTAATAAACCTTAGCTTAACTTGGATTTCTAAGCTAGACGATTTGGATATTTTGTGCTTTCTTGTGTCTTATAAGGGTTTAATTCTTGAGAAAATGTTTTATTCTCCTTGTTGGCTAGGTAGTTTTTCAAGCAAGAGACTCCATTACCCAATAGATAAAGCACTAATTGCATTGGAGATCGAATATTGTTGCCTTGATAAATGCGAAATTTGAGATATTAAGATTGTTCAAGTTGGATTTAAATTCTATATACTATTGGATCTCTTGTCCTTCAAGGGTGTCTTGATTGGCTAAGTGATTATGTTTATGTAATAGAAATTAAGCTACAACCATTAGGGCTGCAGTAAAACTCTCTTTCTCAACAAGTTTCTTTCACTTTTGACCATTGAAATTGGCATGTAAGCAGTGGGAATTTTTCTATTTGTCAAGGGCTATTGATTGGGTAACTTACTTGCTAATTTTTTTGGTTAAAAGTTGATTCTGTAGAAAAAGTTTTCTACATCCATAGGGCTGTTATATTTCTTTGTTGATCAGACTTTCTTACAACCCTCATTTGTCATCTAATTCATTGTTTTAAGCATTGGAATACTATCTCTAAGTGCATCCTAATTTATCCAATATCATAAGCTGATTAGATGATATAATGTGCAGCTGATATAACCGTTGTCATTGCTGAGATATATCTCTTCATTGCTGCAATTTTGGGACACCAAGGTTTCTTTTTGATTCCCCACTTGTTTTGAGGCTTATATCATCATATTTGGTCTTGTTTTGGTTTGTCTAACACTATTTTGTAGGTACACAACCTTGGCAACCATTTACCAAACTCCAAAGACTCTCTCCTCAAGCCTCAAGTCATATTGGACCTTTACCTATAGAGATACTCTTGTAGCTCCTTGATTCTCCCCTTGCAATCCCCCTAGAATCATCAAGAAGCCTCCCTTGTGTTGGACTTGTCCTTCCCTAAAATGAGGGGGATATCTATTGAGGTGATAGTGATAGGTGTCCCTAGTTGTGTCACACACTTATCTCTTGGGTTGGGCTTTCCCCAAACTACAATATGTGTGATAAAAATTTTGGTGCCGTTGTTGGGGAATATTTTGAATCATTTCTAAGCCCAAAATTACATTTGGCAAGATTTTCCCTCAAAGCCTTTACCCAAAGATTGCATGGTGATTCCATTAATGGAATTACCCTCTTATCAAATTTTGATGAACTTCATATAAGTTTATTTGGAAACTCCATTAAGGGAAGATACCCTTTTCCATATTCGATGAGCCTTGAGGTCATCTGGTGACTCAATTGAAGTGTCATTTCATACAATGTAATTATGGCACCACGGGATGAACCCTTGCCTAGAACATACCATATCACAAGGACACTTTTATAGGTGGAAGAGAAAAATGTTGTTGATGAAATCGTAAGCATATGACGAGTCTTATAAGGGAGTTGTATCAAGAATATACTGAAGAACAACTTGGTGACTTCATACTGAAGAGAAAGCCCCTATAGATGAAGATATATTTGAAGAACAAATTTGTGAAGAAAGTTACCAAGAAGATCCCGTTGAATTTTCTCCCATTGAAGACCAACACGAGACATTGGTGTCTATTAAGGAATATAAAGTTTTCTAGCCTTGTGAGGAAGTGATCAGTTCCAGTGATGCAGGTGAATTCAAGGAGCAACCCTCAAATACAGGTGACAATCAAATTGATTATTTTATATGTTTCTAGAAGCATGGATGGGATGTTGGTTGTTTCGATTTTAACAGAGATCCCATTCAAAACATTGAGGAAAACTTCCAAATAAGGAATGTAGAGTTATTTCCTTTGGAAGGATGCTTTTCATATGTGGACGATCAAGATACTCGGAAACCAAGTGATGTTATGATCACATACCTTCTTCATCCACCATGATATGTCTTGTTTCAATGCACTTATGTTGAATCCCATCCATACCTTGGAGATTATCCCTTTGAGGACTCATAACTATTATTTGATGATTTTTTTCAATCATATTTGTGCTCAAATTTTGATGGGTATGAGGACATGGCCATCTCAAAACAGTTATAGATCCACACTACATAGAAGCAACATTTTCATCTTAGGTTTTTCGATACAGATTTACATACGAAGAGGCAACATATTATGAGTGTGGGAAAATATTATTTCTTTAGGCCTAATATTGTCCCTTCTCTCATCTCTCATTCTCTAGGAAATCATAGGCTTTTCTTGGGATCTCTCATCTTCTCCCAGTCTTTAGGAAGAAATGATCATGCTACTAAGGAAAAAGATGGGCTATCATCTATATGTGGTATCCCTATTCAGAGATGGGTGGACCAAGCTCGTGGCTATTCTTTCCAGCAGGGTTTTCTCCCACCCACCCACCTCCATGAGTTGTTTTCTATGATTGGTTGCATGCTTAATTATGCTCATGATTATTTTGTGATTGACATATCATTGTTGTATTACATGATTAAGCATAGGGGGAGATACTTGGATGAGATGTTGAGCAGGTGGTTTCACTGGTTGTACGATTTCACTTGATATAACTAATCACTTGATCTCTACGGGCCTCAGGGACTAGGTATGTAGGTAGGTCATTTGTTTTCTTGCATTTGCATTTGTGTGTTCATCATAGAGTAGTTTCATTTGATTTCATGTTTTGATTTACATATTGTTTTGTTTCATTTATGTTGTGATTCTTTTGCTTAAATCATATTACATGTTAGTTAGAAGTTTTAGAAAAAAGAAAAAAATTATTTTTAAGGAATGATTGTCAATTTTGAAAGTTTTGAAGTTTTGATTATATGAATAAAGTGTGAGAAATCCACCCCTCGATGCTCTAATATTTTGCTTGAGTATGTGTAGGCACATGTCTTTCCAGGAGATGCTAAGGTTCTTGTTGACGCTCAAAATCACAACATGGAATCCTTGCATGCAAATGGGTTGCAATGGATTATTACTTATATATATTTAATAATACACTAAATAGGTGGGATCCCGTTATGTGAATAATGATGAAAGATGCTTCAATTGTTTTTTTGATTTGTGCTCATGACTACCTTGCAAAGATGATTCTATAGTTTGAAATTCAAAACCGCTTTCCAAGTGAAATGGACGAATGATGGGTGCATTGGCATTTTAATTTGTAAAAGAAATGAAAGGGGGGAAAATATGTGTTTCAATAAGCATCTTGGTTTATTCTTGCTACACTTATATTTTGATTTTTTGATTCAAAATCCAAGCACGAGCCACATATAGTTATGGTGTGTTGCGCTTATGGTATACTTGTTATTATCATGGACAATTGATAAAGTTTTATAAGATGGAAATCCTTTACTAATAAGAAATGTGGGACATGATATGTTTTGGTGCTAAGTGTTGAGTATACGTTAAGATTTATGAGTTTAATATAGGGAGGCAAATTCAATTTTTTGGATTGAAATGCTATGTGGAAAACATAGCGGACCATGTGGGTGCACTCGTACTTGACTATAGTTGATGGAATTAATGTGGGAAACAACGTGCAATTATTGCACGTCGCTCTAACCCTACCTTGAGGTCGCCACCCCCACTTTGTTTGCGATTGTGGAGGTTGCTTTGGCTGGAGTTGCCTCCATTTTTCTCAGCCTTGGAAAGAATAGTGGTGCTTGTTGGTTTTCTAGCATTCTCCTTACAGGTATGTTGGCTCTTACCTCCCCATCCATGAACTGTAGCTCCGCTCCAAATAAATTCATGATTTTGGCTCTTAGATTTGCTTACAGACTGTGTTTTCTTTCCAAAGTTTATAATGGATGTGTGTGGTTATCACAAATGTGCAAATTTAATTTATATGGAGGTTCCTCCCTGTTGGAATTTAAATGTTTCAAGATGAGAATAATGTTCGAAATTCCTTTATGTTTGGATTATGTGATTGCATTACGCCCAGAATGAATGCTGCTTCTATTGTTATGACTATTGTAAAATAAGTATGGCAAGTATTTTTCGGTTTCACTCATCTTTGGTGATTGAAATTTAATGTTTTTATCTGAGACTCAAAATAATAGTTTATTTTTTTTCTTTCATAACGCCATACCCTTTACCCAATCCATGGAAGACTTGCAACTCCTTCAAATCATCTTTCAACTGTTGTGAATATATAGGTGTATTTTCCTTGTGGCCACCATATGAGGTCCGTGGAAAGTATGTTGTGGAAATAAATGGTTAAATGGTTTTTTTACAAAATCCCTTATGGTTGTTTTTCCTTTTCATGCCTAGACCTTGGTTCTTTTATTTGGTGTATAGAAATTAGTAGATTCAAACTCTGGTCTTGATATATGTTATAGTGATTAACCCGACAGTGAGAAAGATGGGTTATATGCATGAAGTCTTTGCTCATTTTTTATTTATCCATGGGGGTTTGGTCGATTTTGAAGATATATGATGTTAAAATAAAATGATGAGCACCAATTTCATATGGGGTTTCAAACCTAGTATGTTTATACAACAAGTATTGATGGTTGTGATACAAGCGTTGTATAGTGAAATGTCGATGGCTTTATGTTGTGTTCTCAGCCTCCCATGCACACTTGATGTAGTTTGGTTTTAATTGTTTGAATGACTCTATCAATAGTCTCTTATAAAAGATCTGTTAATAAAAGAAAAGGAAGGGGAAATTGAAGTTCAGTCTCAAAAATTTCCTGGGGTTTTATATTGGGTATTATAAAAACTGTTGTGTCTTGGATTTGAATTATTAATAGAGAAAATTTGTGGCAATTGATGGTTATTACGATTATCAATAGATACTATTGCATATAATAGAACAATAATCGTATTTTTCATTTTCATTTTCTGACTTTTTTCTCATTATATGCCCCTCATCTTCCCAAATACATTTAAAACATTCCCTGTTATATTATTATGAATTTCATTTTTTTGAAAAGAGAAAGGATTAATAACAAAAGAAAAGGCTAGATGATGATTGGTGTTGGAAGTTTGGATATGGATACATTTTCTGTTACTTCTGCATTTGCTTGAACAATACTCGTTGGTCGCTTCTGATCCATGCTACCATTTTTGTCTCATTATAATCCCCTAATCTTCCCAATAGCCCTACGACTCCCTGTTCAAATGACAATTGATTGTTGAGTTTTAATGTATTGATGGATGGATTGCATGTGCTTCTGTGGTGAATGATAGAGCCAACCTTTTGATTTTATTTAGGTAGAGTATTGATGCATGGATTGTTAAGAGTTTTTCATAACATGATTGGAATATTTCTTTAGGATGAGTTTCTTTAGCAGAGGAAGTAATGGAAGAGGTGCTAATAGAGGCAAAGGAAATAATTAATAGAGAGGCCATAGAAGGCCACGATTCTCCATACATTTTGACGCTGATCCACATGAATTAAATCAATTTTTTCAAGCTGGGTTCTTCAACCTAGCTGGTCATGGGATTCTCCAACCCCGACTTGAGAGGCCTCCTTTCTAGCCACATTAAAACTTCTTTGGTATCCATGTTCCCCCTCACATTTCTATGCAACCAGAACCACCTACCAATGATGGTTGGAAATAGATTTTTCATCAGCATGTAGCTCATCACCATGGTTGGCCTGCTGTGTCATTACCATTACCTCCTCCTCCATCACCACTCAATCCAAATTCCCAAGCTGATCACATTGTTTCACCTGTTCAGTGCTCACATGCAAGCAAAAGGCTCAAGACCACCATGCATGAACCATAGATTGATAAAGAAAAAAAAGTGGCCAATTCCCCTATTTCTTCCGAAAATTCCTCTGAATAAATTTCCTCCCATCTTCATATCAAAGACAATTTCTCCCATGTCATCAGTGAGATCCATCCTCAAGGTTCCAATCATCCTAAGGCTGCAACAGAAAGATCAAAATAGGGCAACAGTGAAAAGAGGCCAAATGCCTCTCACAACAAATATGGTTTTTAATGTTGATTAATGTTATTTTCTATTGGGGACAATCTTTTTATTTTGACAATGTTTTGGACAACAAATACATATTTAGATAGTGTTTTGGAAAGCATGGATATAATGCCATTTTTAGATATATTCATGTTGTATTTTGTTGATATTAAAATATTTGATCATAAATATGAGAATGGGAATTACAAGAAGGATGTTTGAATCAAATATTGGGGTTTTATACTTCATGTTTTGATGATTATTAAAATAAATTGAAAATGGGAGTCACAAGGGGTCCCACCAATTTAGTTATTATTTAATTAGACCCTTATATATATATATATATATATATATATATATATATTATTTATTTGTCTCAACTAATTAGTTAAGCTGATTAAGCTTAACTAAAGAAAGGTAGTTGAACTACCATAACTTATTGAGAAAGAATAAAAGTTCAATCAAATGAAGAGACAAGAGGAGAGATAATAGAAGGATAAATTCTCCTATAATGTTTACTTTGTACTTGTGATATATTTTCATTCTTCATTCATTCTAAGCTTACTAGAAGGCTTAACCATCTTGATGACAACAATATTCAAAATTGAATCATATCTTTCAACAACTTGTCTTTTAAGGTGTATGATTTATCTTTGGCAGTCTATGTGTTCTTGCTTGTTTATGAATTAAATTTCATGACTGATAAAGAATATTTTGCAGAGTCAAGTGACAACATTTTGTGGTAAGATTATCTCGAACTTTAGTTTCGGTTTTCTTTTGTTGTCAGAGTCTTTTTGTATGGTGCCCATCAGAGGCTTCTAAATATGACTTTGGTCCCTACCCTCATAGAGTTTTGTAAAGAGAATTCAGCTTTGTATCTCAGAATGAAATAAATATAAATATCAGATTTCTGATTTCTGTCTCACATGTGCATTCTTCTTTTTTGGTTCAAAATTTTCTTTTAACCTTGTCTCTTATCCATGTACATGCTTATGTAATTCCTTGATTATTTTATTTCTTTTGCACAGTTACATATAACATATATAAAATCAGCCTTGTTCCCTCATACTTAATACTTGTGGATCAAGTGATTTTTTTTTTAAGGCTATAAACCTCGGGTGACATTCCCAACTATCTTGCCTTAGCCCAACAAGATCTGAAAATGCTTGAGTAAGGTTCCTCATACCTTTTCCTCAACATTTATTTGGCGACCATACTAGGGAGATCGTCTATATCTCTCTGGTTGATTGTATCACGATTATCTTTCCTTTTTCTATTTTGACTAATTACTCCTTGACTAATTTCCCATGACAATACTTGTTACGAGACAACCCAATATTGAAAACATTCTGGATGACAAAAACGACATTGCATTGACTTTGTTCAACATTATTTTAGAAACTGCTAATACTCGTGCTGAAATTGAACGCTCTTGGGAAGTAATATAAAGGGACATAAATATTCATGAACGCTAGGAAGGCAGACAAAGGCAACCTAGAAATCAACAGTAACCTCCCTTTTCCTACCTCTTTGGTCTTTCTTTTCATGTCCTCTAATCCTCACATTTCTTGAAGGAGAAGAGGGTTTCCCCCTGAAGTTACCCCTATTGTTGAAATAATAAGGAGGAAAATTATCTTATCAACACTCGACCAATTCACCTTTATTACCCATACCTATCACTTTCAGCATGACATCTGTGAGTAGTGGTAGTGGCACCTGAGGTCCCTCCTCCTCGAAACCTTTTGCTTCATTAATAATTGGTAATGTATACAATCATCAAGTCCTTATTCAATCCACTACCAATCCTGCTAAAGTCATAAAGAAATATGGACTTTTCCAATTCGAGGAAGATTCTACAACCACCCCACGGAACATATATTCTCCCTTGAATCTTGCAATAACTACTCACCCATTACCAAAATTCAAGGAACATTTACCTAGGTTTTCAGGAAATGACACCGTTACTACAAACGAAAAACCTAGTATCATTTTCTAATGCTTGTCATAACATAGGGGATAACGATAACAACACTTGCATGTGTTATTTGTCAACTCTCTCGAAAGGAAATCTGCAATAAATTTCTTTGACCTCCCTCCCAAAATCCTTTCCACTTGGGAATAATTGGTTTATTGGTTCAAGTCCACTTATTTGATGGTCACGACTTCAAAGAAAATCAAGGCATGAGACTTAGACCTTCACTTAGATCAACACCCTGAACCAAGTGAATAACTTGACAATTAATATAATCCTCTTTCAATGCTATTCTATATTGAAAATCAAAATCTTTCTATAGCTGAGCATCTTGGTATAAAAATATGGTGTATTATTTGCAACATCAAAGGTGCCCAGATAACTTAGATCCTCACCAGAGAAGGAGACTCCTCCTTGAAGCTTCAAAGTATATCATTTTAGGAGACTTTTTGTTTAGTAGGTCTGCCGATGGTTTGTTAATTCGATGTGTAAATAATGAAGAAGCACATAAATTGTTACACGAAATCCATGGATCATCATCTTCTGTCATCCACATCGATGGTCATTTTTCTGCTAAGGCTACTACTTTTAATATCATAAGAAATGGTTACTACCGACCCCCGATATTTCATGACTCATATAAATTTTCAAGATCCCGTGATAAGTGCCAAAAATTCACTGGAAAAGAACGCCTCTCTGCCATGCCTTAACAACCTGTCCTTCCAGATTTCCCTTTTTCTAAATGGGAACTAGACTTTATTGGTCCTATCAACCCTCCATATTTTGCAGGGAATATATTTATTTTGACAACCACTAATTACTTTACTAAGTGAACCGAAGTTGTTCCTCTTAAACAGACGTTGGTTGAACATGCAATTTATTTCCTAGAATCTAATATATTTTCCAGATTCAACATCCCATTAGAGATCATTATGAATGATGGACCAACCTTCATTTCTGCAAAATTGACCGAATTTCTGGTTAAGTTAGGGGTCAAAAATTTCACTTCATCTGGTTAAGCAGAGTCCACTAACAAGAATCTGGTTAGGATCGTAAAGAGAATCATAGAAGACAAACCTCGCCAGTGGCACACACTTCTGACTTATGTTCTCTGGGTAGATCACACAACCACCAAAGCAAGTACATGATTTACTCTCTTTCATCTCATATATGGCTAAGAGGCTATTTTTCCTACTGAGCTAGAGATTTCCTCCTTATGGCTGATGTTACAGATTGAAGAATTAAATTCTTCTAATGTTCCCCAAAGGATAAATGCATTGTTAGCTCTGGAAGAATAGAGAAATTTTTCCTTGGAGAACCTAAAAAGAAGGCAAGAAACAGTGAAAAAGTATTTTAACAAACGAGCAAAGGCTGTTGAATTCAAAATTGATGAAAAAGCCCTACTATGGGACTCAACCCATGCTGAAAGAGGGAGACATTCTAAATTCCAAAAATTATGGCTAGGTCCTTTCAAAATCGCTTTTATCCTAGGCACAAACTCATACCTTCTAAAGGATTTGGAGGATCGATTGTTCTCTTACAATACTAATGGTTCCCACTTGAAACATTATGTGGAACCAACTCAATCATTAACGCCTTATGTAAACATGATTGTTGTATACAGTCTTTTTTATTACTGTTTTCATTTTGCTTTGGGTTGTTGAGTTTTTAATTTCTGCTGTTTGTTTCTCATAATCATCAGAAATAAAGTCTGGATCAGTTTTTCCATAACAATGTCATTTTGTAAGTATTGTTGATCGATGAAAATAAAATACACACAAATATCAACGATGTCCTCCTTTTGAGACACCACTGAAATATCTTTTTGCTTTCAATATTATTGTAGTATAATTAGTTTTTTTTTCTTCCTTGTTTCTGCTATCCCTTTCTTCCCTCCATCCTGAGATTCAAGAGCATATCATAAGCATTCTCCTTGAAAGTCTAAAAAGAATTATCTGTTATTTCTTATTCGATTGTTATGCATACATGACCAACTCCCCTCATACATATCACTTTCTATAAGTTATTCCTTGAAGTCCCGTCTCATTATTTCCCTTAAACCATCTTTTTCCCCCTATTACATAACTATTCTTTTCAGCAGCTTCTCGATCATGTACTTCTATTAGTATGCAAAACCAAACATTCTGAGTTCTAAATCTTTTGAGAATAGATTTCCTTGTGGAGTCGCTAGTTTGTGATGCCCAAAAGTGCAACATGGAATCAATGCATGCAAATGGGTTGCAATGGATTATTACTTATATATATTTAATAATATAATAAATAGGTGGGATCTCATTATGTGAGTAATGATGAAAGATGATTCGCTTTTGTTTTTGATTTGCGCTCATGACTACATTGCAAAGATGATTCTACAGTTTGAAATTCAAAACCGTTTTCAAAGTGAAATGGACGAATGATGGCTGCATTAGCAGTTTAATTTGAAAAATAAATTGAAGGGGAAAACATATGTGTTTTAATAAGCATCTTGGTTTATTCTTGCTACACATATATTTTGAATTGTTGATTCAAATTCCAAGCACGAGCCACATATAGTTATGGTGTGTTGCACTTATGGTATAATTGTTATTATCATGGGCAATCGATGAAGTTTTATAAGATGGAAATCCTTTACTAGCAAGGAATATGGGACATGACATGTTTTGGTTCTAAGTGTTGAGTATACGTTAAGATTTATGAGTTTAATATAGGGAGGGAAATTCAATTTTTTGGATTGAAATGTTATGTGGAAAACATAGTGGACTATGTGGGTGTGCTCGTACTTGGCTATAGTTAATGGAATTAATGTGGGAAACGATGTGAAATTACTGCACGTTGCTCTATACCTACCTCAAGGTTGCCACCCTCACTTTGTTTGCGCTTGTGTTGGTTGTTTTGGCTGGTGCTTCCTCCGTTTTTCTCGGCTTTGGAAAGAATAGTGGAGCTTGTTGGTTTTCTGGCATTCTCCTTACATGTATGTTGGCTCTTACCTCTCCATTCATGAACTGTAGCTCTACTCCGAATAAAATCATGATGTTGGCTCTTATATTTTCTTATAGTCTGTGTTTTCTTTCCAAAGTTTACAATGGATGTATGTGGTTATCACGACTGTGAAAAATTCATTTATATGGAGGTTCCTCCTAGTTGGAATTTAAATGTTTCAAGCTGAGAATGATGTTCTAAATTCCTTTCTATTTGGATTATGAGATTGCATTACACCCAGAATGAATGTTTCTTCTGTTGATATGAATGTTGGAAAATAATTAAGGCAAGTATTTTTCTCTTTCACTCATCTATGGTGATTGAAATTCAATGGTTTTTCTCTGAGACACAAAAGAATAGTTTATTTTTTCTTGCATAACGCCATAACATTTACCTAGTCTTTGGAACACTTGTAGCTCCTTCAAGTTATCTTTCAATTGTTGTGAATATATAGGCCTATTTGCGTTGCAACCACCATATCAGGTCTGTGGAAAGTCTGTTGTGGATGTAAATGGTTAAATGTTTTTTTTTTCAAAATCCCTTATGGATGTTTTGCCTTTTCATTCCCAAACCTCGGTTAGTTTATCTGGTGTATGCAAATTAGTATATTCCATTCCCAAACCTCTATTAGGCTTTATCCGGGTGCATGCAAATTATTCCAAACCCCGGGTCTTTATGTATGTTATAGTGATTAACCAAGTAGTGGGAAATATGGGTTATATCCATGAAGTCTTGGCTCGATTTTTATTTATCTATGGGGGTTTGGTCGATTGTGAAGTTATATGATGTTAAAATAAAACGATGAGCACTAGTTTCATATGGGGTTTCAAACCCAGTCTGTTTATAAAACAAATATTGAAGGTTGTGATACAAGCATTGTATACTAAAAGTTTGATGGCTTTATGTTGTGTTCGCAGCCTCCCATGAATGCTT
The DNA here is from genome assembly GCA_010110895.2 of Picea sitchensis. Taxonomy (NCBI): domain Eukaryota; kingdom Viridiplantae; phylum Streptophyta; class Pinopsida; order Pinales; family Pinaceae; genus Picea; species Picea sitchensis. The sequence goes on from SNQJ01S0108601.1 coordinate 58,899, forward strand.
GATGTAGTCTGGTTTTAATTGTTTGAATGAATCTGTTAATAGTCTCTTATAAAAGCTCTGGTAATAAAAGAAAAGGAAGGGGAAATTGAAGTTGTAAAGTTTGACAGTCTCGAAAATTTCCTGGGGTTTTATATTGAGTAATATAACAACTATTGTGTCTTGGATTTGAATTATTAACAGAGAAATTTTTTGGCAATTGATGGTGATGATGATTTTCAATAGATACTATTGCATATAATAGAAAAATAATCATCTTTTTCCCTTTCATTTTCTCACTTTTCGCTCATTATATACCCCTCATCTTCCCAAATACATTTAAAATATTCCCTGTTCTATTATTATGAATTTCATTTTCTTGAAAAGAGAAAGGATTAATAACAAAAGAAAAGGCTAGTTGATGATTGGTGTTGGAAGTTTGGATATGGATACATTTTCTCTTACTTCTGTATTTGCTTGTTGGTCGCTTCCCATCCATGCTACCAATTTTCGCTCATTATAATCCCCTCATCTTCCCAATATCCCTACCACTCCTTGTTTAAATGGAAATTGATTGTTGAGTTTTAAGGTATTGATGGATGGATTGCATATGTTTCCGTGGTGAATGACAAAGCCAATATTTTGATTTTATTTAGGTAGAGTATTGATGCATGGATTGTTAACAGTTTTTCATAACATGATTGAAATATTGCTCAAGGATGAGTTTCTTTAGCAGAGGAAGTAATGACATAAGTGCTAATAGAGGCAGAGGAAATAATTGGCAGAGAGGCCATAAAAGGCCACGATTCTCGATACATTTTGACGCTGATCCACATGAATTAAATAATCTTTTTCAAGATGGGTTCTTAAACCTAGTTGGCCATGCGATTCTCTAGCCCCGACCTAAGAGGAATCCTTTTCATTCACATCAAAAATTCTCTGGTATCCATGGTCCCCCTCACGTTTCTATGCAGCCATAACCACCTGCCAATGATGGTTGGCAAGAGATTGTTCATCAACCTGTAGCTCATCACCATGGTTGGCCTGCTGTGCTTTTTCCATTACCTCCTCCTCCACTGCCACTCAATCCAAATTCCCAAGATGATTGCATTGTTTCACCTGTATAGTCCTCACATGAAAGCAAAGGGATGAAGACCGCCATACCCGAACCAAATATTGGGAAAGGAAAAAAAGTGGCCAATTCCCCTATTTCTTCCGAAAATTCCTCTTAATCAGTTTCCTTCCATATTCATATCAAAGACAATTTCTCCCATGTCATCAACGAGATCCATCCTCAAGGTTCTAATCAACCTAAGGCTGCAACAAAAAGATAAAAAGAGGGCAACAATGAAAAGAGATTAAATTCCTCTCACAACACATATGGTTTTTAATGCTAATTAATGTTATTTTCTATTGAGGACAATCTTTTTATTTTGACAATGTTTTGGACAACAAATACATATTTAGACAGTGTTTTGGACAACATGGATATAATGCCATTTTTGGATATACTCATGATATATTTTGCTGATATTAAAATATTTGATCATAAATATGAGAATGGGAGTTACGAGGAGGATGTTTGAATCAAATGTTGGGGTTTTATACTTCATGTTTTGATGATTATTAAAAGAAATTGAAAATGGGAGTCACAAGGGGTCCCACCTATTTAGTTATTATTTAATTAGACCTGTATTTTTATATATTATTATTTATTTGTCTCAACTAATTAGTTACTATAATTAAACTTAACTAAAGAAAGGTAGTTGAACTACCATAACTTATTGAGAAAGAATAAAATCTCAATCAGATGAAGAGACAATATGAGAGAGAATAGAAGGAGAACTTCTACTATAAGGTTTTCTCTGTACTTGTGATATATTTTCATTCTTCATTCATTCTAAGTTTACTAGAAGGATTAACCATCTTGATGAAAGCGAGATTCAAAACTTAATCATATATTTCAGGAGCTTGTCTTTTAAGGTGTATGATTTATCTTTTGGCACTCTGTGTGTTCTTGTTTGTTTATGAATTAAATTTCATGACTGATAAAGAATATTTTGCAGAGTCAAGTGACAACATTTTGTGGAAAGATGATCCAGATCTTTAGTTTCGGTTTTCTTTTGTTGTCAGAGTATTTTTGTATGGTGCCCATTAGAGGCTTCTAAATCTGAATTTGGTCCCTATCCTCGTAGGGGTTTGTAGAGAGAATTCAACTTTGTATCTCATAATGAAATAAATATAAAAATCAGATTTTTGATTTCTGTCTCATATGTGTATTTTGATGTTTTGGTTCAAAATTTTCTTTTAACCTTGTCTCTTATCCATGTACATACTTATGTAATTCATTGCTTATTTTATTTCTTTTGCACAGTTGCACTTAACATATATAAAATCAGCCTTGGTACCTCATACTTAATACCTCTGGTTTAAGTGATTGTTTTTTTGTTTTAAGGCTATAAAACACAGGTGACATTCCCAACTATCTTTACTTAGCCCGACAAGATATGAAAATGCTTGAGTAAGGTTCTTCATACCTTTTCCTCAACATTTATTTGGCGACCATACTGGGGAGAGCTTCCATATCTCTATGGTTGATTGCATCGCAATTATCTTTCATTTTTCTATTTTGACTGATTACTCCTTGACTGATTTTCCCATGACAGTACATGTTACGAGATAAGCGAATATTGGAAACGGTCTTGATGACCAAACCAACATTGCACTGAATTTATTCAACATTATTTTAGAAACAACTAATACTCATGTTGAACTTGAACGCTCTTGGGAAGTAATTGAAAGGGACATAAATATTCGTGAACGTTGGGAAGCCAGGAAAAGACAGCCCAAAAATCAACAACAACCTCCATTTTCCTACGTCTTTGGTCTTTCTTTTCATGTCCTCTAATCCTTGCATTTCTCGAAGGAGAAGAGGGTTGTCCCCTGAATGATCCAAGATCTTTTCATCGACGAGACTTATTAAAGAATTGTATTAAATGAGCATAAATTGAAGTGCACCATATAGAGGAATAAATCAATCATGAAGAGACATAAGAATCATATTTGAACACAAAAAACTTGATAACGAAGTTCGTCCCTAGTGGACTACATCTCCGGGTCCTGCTCTCAAATGGGTAGGCCTTTTTATTAACTCAACAAAAGAATTTGGAAAAATACATAAGTATAACTAATTATGGAGTTAAGATGCATAAGATTTGCTCAAATTAGAAAACAAACAACACCACTGAATTCATGGCATCGAATTACCCCAAAATGACTGTCTCCATACCTCAATTTGAGTTTGGAACTTCCAGGTTCCGTAGAAAATTTGTCTCGATTTTCGTGCATGCACCTACAATTAATTCATGGGAAAATTTCTTGAAAATCGTGCCCTGTTTGTATGCCACGCCTTGCTTTGACTCCCGAACTCTAGAAGACTTGGATTCTTAAGTAATAACAGAGAGCAGATGTACCTACATAGCCGTTAGTCTAGTTGGTTGGCAATGTTATATTAAAAGCATAGTAGTTGGGGGAGGTCCCGGGGTCAAACCTACGGGCCTCTCATTTTGGTACTTTGTTACAACATACCCCAAGTTGGTGGCGACTATTATATATGGTAGAGAGGTAGTGGTTGGGATAGATATGGTAGATCTTTAATATTGGCAGATCATTGCTAGTCTGGCAAACAAACTAGATTTGATGGATCTTGCCACTATTTTGGCACATTGTATTTATTATATTTTTTTTTAGAAATTCATTTGTTAGCCCTCATTGGGAATTTCCCTACTGCCATGTCGCATCCCATGTCTGGGCCACATGGTGGCCACTCATTGGCCCACGTCACCTTCTTGCATAGTCACTGCCACATCATCTTTGCCTTGTCAACTTGCCACATCATCAGACATGTGACTATATGATCTGCCACGTGGTTGTATGGAATGCCACATGGAACCTTTTCATTGGTCCATGAATTTTCCTGAAAAGTCCAAAAATGAGTGACACATGGCAGCCTCTAGTGTTGCCACATCACCATGCTGACATCAACATGACACGTGTTTCCCTCTGTGTGTGCCACGTATACTGTACGAATTATGATGCCATCCGTATTGGTGCTGACATCAATAGTACAGATGTTGGCTCATCCCTGCTAACTGGGCTAGGTTGACCAAAACTTTGACCGCGAATATATTTTGATTTGTAACTCTGTTTAATGATCTGTTTACGCCGTTGGAAATCTTGCAATGCGCTCTTCACGATGATGCCAATTTCAATGAGTTTTGAGGACTTTGATTTTTTTCCCTTTATCTATCTACTAAGGCCATTCTGAGCTTCCTAAGTTGCTTCTACGAATTCTGAGTTATCCTTAGTCTCCTCTGGATCCTTTTTGGATCACGCCTTCCCACTGAGATCTTTTTGGACCACCAAAATCTTTCATCAATCAACAGATAAGTGAAGGAAGAGTTCCCTCACCTTGTCCTTCTAAATCCACTTTGATTTGTTTGGATGTTTTCCCTTTAAGCCCACTCAAAGATAATCAACATCACCCCGGCGTGAAGTACTTGTCCTTCTGTCCAAGATGATATCTTCCTTCAACTCATTCAAGTACTCAGGAGAAAACTCATCAACTGAAGGTATTGAAACTTGGTCACCTTGATCCATGATCATGGGAGGATAAAAAAGTTTCAAGTTTTCCATATTTACAATTGAGTAGATCTGCATATAAGGTGGAAGGTCTAGATGAAAATCATTGGTACCACTTTACTCCAAAATAGTTAAGGGCCCATATCGGATGGGCTTGATTTTCTTGCCTTAACCCTTCAATATATCCTTTCTAATGTGAAGCCATACCTAGTCTCCAACTTGGAACTGACGATCAACCCTGTGTTTGTCATGCCAAGATTTATAATGTGCTTGAATTTTCTCCAACTGTTCCCTGACTGCTTGATGTACCTGTTGGATCCTTTGAATGAACTTGCAAGATCTATCTTCATTTCTTTATTCATTTGAATCAACATCTCTCCCATACATCAAGTCTAAAGGGACCTTAGGAAAATACCCAAAACATGTCTCAAAAGGAGAACACTGAGTGGAGTAATGTAAGGATTGGTTGTAAGCATGTTGTACATAGGGTATCTGTTCATCCCATAACTTGGGATGATTGTTGCAGTAGCCTCGAAGAAAAAGTACCACTGTTTGGCTAAAACATCTGTCTATTCGTCAGTCTGTGGATGAAAAGTAGTGCTCCTCTTCAACTTGGTGTCCATAATTGATCCGAAATCGGATCCATAAGCCTGATAGGGCTTGAAAAATGCTCAAAAATGAAAGTGCTCAAAATGCGATGAAACCTGTGCCATTGCGTCCGTCTCGTATTCCTAATTCTGGTGGTATATTTACTTTGTCAAACGGGCTCCGTATGGAGAAGATATCACGTTCTGTCCGAAAAGTCAAATAGGCAAAAAAAAGGATGACTGTATAGTCCGTACAGTCCACGTGTCATGCTGACTGTGTAGACCGTACGGTCCATACAGGTGATGTGGCAGCTTCAGCAGATGACATGTGGCATTCTCAGGTGACGACACGTGGCAGAGTGTGATTGGTTGGTTTGGCGTACAGTTGGACCTATCCCGAGGTGACACGTGTCACCACTGAAAGGGTGACACGTGGCACGGGTGACGTCATCAGGTGACGTGGCAGGCTGACAGGGTAGGCTGACCGAGCAGTACGGTAGTTGACGTGGACAAATCATAGGCTGACACATGGCATTCACCGGTTGGTTGATGAGGTGCCACGTGGCCCAGTCAAGGGCTGCCACGTGGCACCCCGAGATTGGTTCGTTGGTTGTTATATAAAATTTGGTTATGGCATAGCCGGGGGTCGAACCCGGGCGGCCGATGGTGTTTGTAAAACATATGGTGCAACTTATATTTAAAATTGGTTGAATGTATGTGCGGCGGTAAAAAGGGTCGGGGCTAAGCCCCAACCCTCGGTGTATTGCCATATGACCACACCACTGCAGAACCGGGAGTGCGGTGAATTTTGGTGGGAGTTGGAATAGGGGTAAGCCCCCGGTCCACGGGTGGATCCCACAGGACCATTACCTAAAAATGCGCAGGGTGTTATAACATTTGGCCGTGGCCCTATTGGAGCGCCACAGAAACGGGAGTGGGTGCGCGGAAAGGGGCCCAACGCATGAGTGCTCGGCCACATGGACCCCCCATACGACCATGCTGGAGGGTGCGCGCCCAGGGCTCGGGGGTTGCGCCCGATTTTTATTATGAAGTGGGTTTTTTTTTTAACAAGAATTTGGTTTTTTTTATTATTAATATGCCTATTATTAGCTGATTCTCTCCATTTTTGGGGGATATTAGGCATTTTTGGAGGCCAAATTCTTGGAGGAAGTTGGAACTGAGCAACCAACTTCAAGGCTATATAAACCAGGCCTGTTTGAGGCCATTAGAGAG
>SNQJ01S0108602.1:39131-62981 GCA_010110895.2 Picea sitchensis
AATTCTATCTTTGAATTTCTCGAGATTTTATCCTTCTTGCATAATCCAAACTGGATCATTTTGATTTTATTGATCTATATGTGTTTCAAAAAATTCATCTATCATCTCCAAAAAATGTTTTATTTGTTCATCATCTTCAAAATTTTTCCAATAGTGAACATTGTTTGGAATTGAAGGTTTATGTCTCATGTCAATGTGATACTTCAATTTGAGAACAATAGGTGGTATGAAGTTAGCTGCAACCTTACCTAATGAATCTACTTGTTGATTATGCAATCTGGGAATAACATGAATGTTGAAAGATAAGAAAAAGTTTTCAATCAGATCCCATGCACAATTTTTATAAGACCTCATTCTAGGATTCTTAGCTTAATATAACTGTCTGATCTGTTTTACAGTAAGTTCCACATCCCCATAAACTATCAAATGTTTAATTTTTAATTTTCTAGCATCTTCTAATCCTAAAATTAAACCTTCGTATTCACATACATGATTCATGTAATCAATGTCAAATTGTAATCTATAAGAAAAAAAGGATGTAATACTCATCCTTTGGTGCCACAAATAGTACTCCAGCCCCTGCTCCTTCCCAATATGAGGCACCAATGAAAAACATTTTCCACATCCCATCTCTAATATTTACATTTTCCTTTGGAGCTTCTATTTTTGTATTTTCATTTTCTGTACAAACTTGAAAATCATCATCCATGGATAAAATACAATTTCCTAAATCCTAATCAACAACATAGATTGGATAATTATTAGGATTTTGAGGATCACTTATTGTATAGGCTAGTCTAATTTTTCTATACAATTTCGTAAACTCTACACCAAAAATCAGAATAGTAGCATATGTCATGTCCAACTTTGCACCCCAAGATCTTGATAAAAGCATGCCATATTTTTCGGGAACCTCAAATACTACCACATCCATCAGAATACTTTTAACTGTAATTTGAGCTATATTTACAACTAAATGTTTAATCATACCCATACACTTAACCTTTCTGGAATCAAAGGATTATAAATCTTGATAAGGTCTAGTAATTTGCAAGCCCAATTTCTCCATTATTATTTTCGACATCAAATTATGTGAAGCACCTGAATCTAGCATACAATTATGTAACAAGTGGTCATGCAAAGTAAGAGTGATATAAAATGGATCCACTGAGTCTTTTTCATTTTCAATATGTGGTCCAAACATAATTGTTGGTTTCTCATCTTGCAAGTTAAGAACATCAACTTGACATTCTGTATTTGAAAAATTAATTACCTTTGAAATCTAATTCTTATAAACCAATTTTTTGGCAAGTTTAACCAAATGGAATGAAATTTTAATCTTATTCAATTCATTCTCAAGATTGAACATGCCAACTGACTTTTCTGATTCTTTGATATGAACTTCAACTTCTTTGTTTTCCAGCTTTTTAGTTTGCGTTGCTTTAGTTTCAACTTTCTTTATTTGAGTAGCTTGTTCTTCAGTAGGTGATGTTGAAATTACTGCTTCATTTGCTTTATTTCATGCCAAGAGATTTTTTGGTGGATTGATATTGAAAGTATTTTCTCTTGGCCTCAAATCATATTTATTATGAAGCTCAACCATTATTGAATCAACAAGATCCTTATATTTTATTGTAGAGTCTCCCAAGTTATTGATATTTTTCTCATCAAATAATGATCAAAGATTTAAAGATTTTTCATAGTCTTGTTGAGTTAAATGTGGTTCAAAATCATCATCAATGAGATTGTTTATATCCTCATCTAATTAATCATAGTCTTGAACATCATCTCCCTGTATAATATTTTCTGTTTTAAAAGGGGCTTGAATCTTTTGTTCCTCATTCTTGATTTTCCTCTGTTGAATCTGAGGGTTTGTATTGAGGTTTCTCCTAAATCAATTTTGATTTCTAACATATGGGTCAGGTTTGGCTTTCTCAATTTCCATCCTGGAAATTTTGTTTGATAAATCTTTAATGATTTTATCCTTCTCATCCATTTTTTCCTCTCGTGTGTTTTTCCCAGTACTGGAGGGTCCTGCTTTTTCTTTAAATCTTCTAAGTTCTCTTATTCCCATATCAACCTTTGTTTTCAGTATTCGTGATGCCATCATATTAGATTCAATTTCGATAGCATCATCTTTCATTCCAACTAATGTTATAGCTTTTCTTTCCCTTAAAATTAAAGTGAAATCTGTGAAGTTATGACTTAGCTACCTGACTTAGCTTGGCTGAAAATGACTCCACTCCTTCTTTAGCTGAATCATCAGAACAAAGAGAAATTTCCTGCTCTAAAATGTCATAAACTTGTGTCTATGATTTAATGAAATCCCTCAATTGAGTGGTAGTATTTGAAAGAATGTCTGCATTTGGGTTTGATTCCTCAGTAAATGAATCTTGCTTCTTTCCTCCTTTACGCGGTGCCATGATTTCCAAATGTTGATGTTAACCCTCCCGTGTGAAGTAAAAATATGTGAGTTCAAAATAATGAATGTGAAGGTTCTGGATGTTAATGGAAAAATGCTTTGAAGTTTGAAATACTTTTATTTAAAGGAATATTAATTACTAATTATCCTCTCATTAATCTATTGACAGAGTAATCATACCAAATTATGTCAAATTTATTACTTGACAGTTGCACAAATTTTCCCAATCTTTTACCCTAGCCAGTTAAATACACTTTTAATGATCGTAATTAAGATAAGATATTTCGATGGTTCAACATTCAGGAGTTTTGAATGTGGAATAATGGATATCTCCCGAAGGCTGAATTCACGAAGCAATTAGTCAACCCTTAATTATTATTTTATTTTAATTGATCACGGTTTAAGGTCACTTTAACTTTAAGTTCTTTGGGACTCTGGGACTTCAGAGCTCCGGGGCTTCGCAAATTTGCATTATAGGTGAATATAGTTTCCCTGAAGTCCGAATTCATAGAATGATTACTTATCGTTAATCACACCTACTTAAACTTGCTTAGCCCATTAATATTTAGTGATTTATTATTACGATCATTCAGGTGCTTCAACACTTCGATGCTCCAACGCTCGTTTGAATTTTTTATTGATTGATCTCCCGGAGTGATGTGACAATAATGACGTCAATGTTGATGATGTGTCATAAAAAGTGAGTGACACGTGTCACCTGAAATCGTGCAAATGATGCGACTAAGGTGCACAAAAAAGAGTGCCACTTGTCAACACAAGTAAAGATTGACAGGTGGCATATGATGCATCGGTTGATTTATTTCAAAATAATTTTTGTGAGAATTCATGTCTCTAGGAATCCAAAGCTTCCTGACTTCGAGTTTTTTTATGGCATTGAACACTTTGAGCTTGAAATCTCGAATTGCGAAGTCTCGAAGTGAACTTCGTACTTTTCTTTTGCTTAAACCTTTTGCAATTATAGAATTCTGAAGTCGCAAGAGCCGTTGATCCAGATAACTGTTAATTTTTAATGGATGGTAATTGATGCACCCTGTTAAGATGTATTGGAAACATATTTATTCTAAAAAACAATATTCCTAAGTTTTTCAAAATTTATTTTGAAAAGACCAAAACAAAAGGACTTCAAAATTTGATTTTTATTTGCAAATTTCTATAATGTTCTAATAGGTTCTACAAAAAGTAATACTGGTAATCATAAAAACACAAACATGATTTACGAAGAAAACGAAGACTTTGAAAACAGGCGAATCCAGTTAATGAACTGAGTTGATGAAATGAATGGTATTATGTTGAAACTAGTGGATTTATCATGTTCTTAGGAATCCATACAAAGGGAAATGGAAGATGACATGAAAAATAAGATGGATGAAAATAAGAAAGAGATGGAAAACAATATTGAAAAGAAGATGAATGGAAATAGTGCACATATGGAAAATAAGATGGATGCAACTAGGTACCAAATGGAAAAGAAGATGAGAAATGAAAAAATCCATGAATGAAAATAAGGAAGAAATTTAAAAATCAATCAAGACCCTAGAAACCATTATCTTAGAGAGGATCCCTAACGTGGATATGGAGATCCAAGTAAATCATGAAAATAAGGAGAATAATGGTGTTGAGATTTGATCACATATGGGGAGTATTTTATCACATTTGAAGAGAACAAATACTAAATCTCAAATTCAAAATCATTCATTACTCCAAGATCCACATCATCAAGGATTTATGTCAGCACCAAGGAATCACTTCATTCTAAAGATCGATATGAGGAAGTTTGATGGTAAAGATCCTCTAACATGGATATTCGAGATGGATAAATTCTTTGATCTACACCAAACACCAACATTACAAAAGGTATCTATTGCATCCTTGTATTTAAAAAATGATCAATTTGTGTGGGATCAATGTCTTTTTAAATGAAAAACGAATTCTATTATCTATTGTTCCATTTTTACGGATGAATTGATATCAAATTATGGGTATATAATACATTCTTTAGTCAATTGATAAATATTCGACAAAAGGTCCAATTACAAAGTACATTCAACAATTTCAAAAGCTTAGTCTTAGGGTAAAGAACATTCCCGAGGATAATTTGTTAGATCTATTTATGGGAACTTTAAAGGAGAACATTCTACATGAGCTGCGTCTCTTCAAACCTAAATCCCTAGAGAAAGCTTTCATTATGTCAAGGAAAGTGGGAAACAAAAATATGGATACTAGAAGGGTGGTCACTGATAACTATAGAGAGCACCATGTTCCTTCTCCTACACCAGCAAGGTTGACACCTCAACAAATGGATGAAAGAAGAGAAAAGGGACTATGTTTCAATTGTGACAATAAGTATAGTAAAGGGAATAAATGCGTTGAGGATAAATTATTCTACATTGACTGCGAAGAGGAAGAATATCAATAATTAGAACCATCACAATAGACATATCCATAAGATAATGTTGAGTATATTGTAATTAATGTCAAGAATGTTGTAGTGATGGTAGTCATACTAAGGACTGAGTTGTCCTGAAAAATTAAGAACCAATCTATATCAAATCAAGTAGATAATTTAAATATAGAAAGAAATTGTGACCTGTTGGCCTCCCAACCAACATCCTTTTGTTTTGAAGTCAAAACAAAAAGTTACTCTTATAAATCACTTCTCACTATACAATTCTATAGATACAATTTTGTCATAATGATTTTATCAAATTCCCCTATAGATATATTGTGCTGGTTGTTTAGTGATTTTCAATATTTCTATCTGACCATTTTGATATTGGCTCATCAATAATCCTCATTTACATGTAGTTCTCTTTGATGTGATTCAAATAATAACCATTCTTAATTTCATGATTGAAAGCATGAAATTGAGAAACTTTTTTCATCAAGTTTGCTTGATTGCATAACATTGTTGAAATCCAATTTTATTATATTTCACTTTGATCCATTGAAGGAAAACCTGGACCATCTCTCAAACCTTGGCTTAATCAAGAATGCGTATTACAATACTTTTGTTTAACTCTCATTTATAACTCATTATCCCGAATAACATATTATGTTAAGGATTATAAGGAATATTTCCACTTTAGAAAAGAATCAAAGTGATATTCTTCACTTTATCATGAGTTGCATGCTCCTTATACGACATGACCTAAGACTTATTGTTTTGAATAGGTTCCATTGGTTGTGTTTGAGATCTTAGCAGCTTTATCAATTGTATATAAGGATTATATCAAAGGTATTGAAATTGTGGTACCTTGCACTTGGAAAATGTTTCCATTTTACAACACTTAAAAACTATGATTAAATGAGTCTGATCATAACTCATACAAAATTGTGTTTCATCCACCACTTAGGGTTTCACTGGTTTATGGAGAATTTGTAGGAAGGCATGGGTCAACTCTTCCCAAACTCTCCTGTCCCAAGACATGCCGGTCGCCCCTTGAGAAATCAATGATTTATGAGGTTTGAAGGATTGTTCCTGCATCCATTTCCTAAACTAATTAAACCAACCATCATGCTAGTTCATGTCATTTCTCCTCATCTCGATAATCATTACTATATCATATCACAAATTTTTTTCATACCTCTGATAATATTACCCTCTCTATGTGACTCCTTTTTCTCATCTTGTTTGTCATGGAAGCTGTAGTTATAATAGAGACGAATGGGCATGCGATTCTATAAGCTTACAATGCTATTGTGGGTATGATACAAGCGGTGGGCTGGGTAAATTTTATTCATTCCTTTAAAGGTCATAATGTTCAAGTGGAAAGGTTTTTTTCTCGTTATTTTGATGGAAAAAGGGCCAGAGCAGGGGATGTAGAATCGGTATTAGAAGAATACCTCATTGCCCAAGCTACATGATTACCTTTGGACAAAGAAAAATGGTTCAAGAACACTTGAGTGAAGGATATCCCATGTAAACAATTGATGTCTTCCAAAGTCGCAAGTCATGACATTAAAGGTATGCTAGTTAACTTTCTAAGGGAGAAATGGTGGAATCTGGTCTTTGTCATTAATAAATTTGTGACTTGTTGTTAGGATTGTGTTTTGATTGTTTTGTCGTGATGATTGAATCCTTTTTACACCAGTATTATATGTGTTAGTAACCATTTTGAAAAAGTTTTTGAAGGATTTTGTTTCAATTCATCATGGATTTATAACATGTATGCACAATTGATGTTTTGCAATGGTTTTGAGTTAGATTCAGTTCGATTTGATGATTATGAGGATATAATGTGTGATTTGTGTGTCATTGGGAGGATTCACAATCCAATTTTCCATCCGGTAGCTCGTTTGACACTTCATCCAACACTCGATTCGGTACTTCATCTGACACTTCATCTGGCACACGATCCAACACTTGGAGCGTAGGCGAGTTGGCGGTTGGCGTATTGGTGACCTATGCTGGGTGAATCAACGAACTGGGTTTTGTGCCCCCTCGTGGCCTCCAACTACTGAGCTCTTGACATCCCATATTAAGCAGTTATGCTAATCGCTGAGCTACTGAGCTCTTGACATCCCAGATTAAGCAGTTATGCTAATCGCTGAGTGGCTCGTTCAGTTTCTAGAAGCCAAAGACTGTTAGAGCGCATTTAATGGAAATTACCATTTTTATAGGAGGTCAACCCTTCCAGTGGTCGATCTGTCAAACTGTAATAATTATAAATACCACCAGTAGTGGCTAGACCAAAGAGAGGAATTTTAAGAAGATTTTTATTGTGTAATTGAGACATCTCTACAAACTTATTTTCAGACTGCATTTTTTAAGTTAATGATGGAACCGTGTTGATTTAAGCTATGATTTGCTATTGATGAATAGCCACGACCTGTTGGGGGGCCCTTTGCTGTTATATGTATTTTGTAGTTTTCACATTGTGTTTGCTGTTCATCATTTAATTGTCTAATTCCTCTTTTGCAGGTTGCTTGTAGGAGATAGTTATTTATTATGATGTGTCTTTTATTTCTTAGTGAATGGATTGCAAGCTACTAACTCAGATGGTGTGTTAAAGTGTTAAATTGATTTTTGCAGGTTAAAACATAGTAGTATTTAGAACAAAGTATTAGTTTAAGACAAAGCTTCTTTTTGCAAGTTTCGATGGATCAATAATTGCAAGTTTTATTAGTTGATTTAATTCTCAGTTTAAGTTATGCTTTCATGAATCTATTTTGTTTATCAATCTTGTTTTAGTGTGCTAGGATAGAATTAGAATTTGGATTATGTTTTTACAAGCATGTTAGTTTGAAATTTGAGTTTTTAAAGATAAGATTAAGCCCAGTTTAATTATGAAATCCCAGTTTTATATATTGTTTTGGATTATGTTTTTATAAGCATTTTAGTTTGAAATATGAGTTTTTAATAATAGGATTAGCTTAGTTTAATTTATGAAATCTCAGTTCTAGATTTGAATTGCAGTTTTAATTAGAAGTTTGGATTTGAATTAAGCTTTTAGTTATGAGTTTATAATCTTGCAAATTTATTTGAGTTAGTATAAAAGTGCATTTAAATTAATATCATAGTGTTTTCTTATCATCGATAATTAATGCATGAAATTTAGAGATCACATGGATTTTCAGGATATTTAATGTTTCTTCTATGATGGAAAATATTTCGTTAGATTGCTTGATTCATACTTTTAATTTCTTTGTAGAAGTCAACATTGAATTAATCCCTCTTGAGCTATCGTTAATAATCATATGTCATCGTTATGTTATTAGGCATCAAATACATAATCATCATCTTTGAATTTCCTGTTATTGAAGATTAAGAATAGTTTTGATTAATTTCTGAATACAATCATGATGCTTCTGATTAAGTAGGTTAAGATTTCTCCTTTGCAGAATAGAAATGATTATGAGTTTTGTTTTGAGAATAGAGTTTACTTGATGAATAGTTTTGATGAGTTTACTTGCTGAGTAGTTTTGATAGGTTAGTTGTTTGATTGCTTATTTTCTTAAAGATAAAAGATCAAAATAATTTACTTACTGTTGTTATTTAGATTGAATAGATTAACTTGTTCAAAGTAGGGTTTGATTAGCTTCTTTAGGAATAATCCATCGATCCATTGTTTAAAGATACTTAGGGTAAATAGTTCAAGTTCATTAATAGGGTTTGCTAATTGATAAAAATGAAAGAGTCATTGCTTAAATAGATTAATCTTTAGATAGACCATCTCCTTAGATAGGCAATACTTCCTCTATCTTTTCTGCCTTGGCACATATAGTGCTACAAATATAAGTTTACTTACCCCGGGTTGACAATTTAATCGAGGGATTTAGTGCATATAGAACACCCATCATTTTTGGCACCGTTGTCGAGGATTTGTCTTGAGGTAGGAAATAGTTAGGAGATAGATCATTTCTGAACCTTAGCATTAGTTTGTTGGCAGGGGGACTTTAAGATGAGATGTAAGAACCTGCGCATCTGTTATAGCAGGTTCCCCCAAACCCAATGGTAGTTTTAATTTTTGTTTTCTTTCATGAACAAACCTAGGGAACGAAAGGGACGATACATTAAAACTAAATGAAACTTTTCGACCAAGGTTCCTTCTGACCTTTTTGGGGGAAGGAACACTCGACTCATAAAATCCACAGATTGATACTGAAAAGTAAGGGTTAGATCAACCCAAAGAGATAAAGTAGTCTCTGAAGAGACCAAAATAGGGAGCACTATAGAACATAAAATTGAAGCATCAATAATAGCGRGATAGGAGGGAAGACCACTCGAGCCTTCCGTAGAACCAACCAACACAACCTTTGTTTTTTCACCACCATYAGGAGACCCTAACTTTGTAGACATAATAGATCCTGAAAAGGTGAATACTTCATTTGGTAGTTCAACCAATATAATTGTTTCCCAATTTGAAACATAAACTTTGGCACCAATAGTCTCAACCGGCTCGAGTAGAGTCCYAGACATCCAAGYAGTAGGAAGAMCTTCCCATCAAAGAGATACCTTTCTTAGAAAAGAACCTTGGGATACCTTGTTATATTCAAGGATAAAACCATCTRGGTACTCTCTTTTTGGAAACCAAACYAGTATGGATGATCAGGAGGATCACAACCATGTAAGACACGAGGAGGGAGAAGAAGCTGGAAACCAAACTGAAACCACCTYCAGGTTTCCAATTTTGGACACCAAACATAATGTCAATATGAAAAATATTCCCCTCTTGGCACTTCCCACCTTTTACGGTAAAAGAAGTGAAGACCTAGATACCTTCMTATTTGAGTTCGACATCTTGTGTAGGAGCTACAATTACTTACAAGATGCCCATAAACTAAAWTTKTTTCCTGCCACCCTCAAGGAATCTACACTAAGATGGTTCATGGGGTTGGGAGAGTCCAGTATTAGGTCTTGGGAAGCCATGAAAGATATATTTMTTAAGAAATACCAAGACTACTGCAAGTCCAAGGATTCTCAGAATGATATTGTCAAAATCCAATAGTTAGAGGATGAGAATCTCGAGGATTATATGGAGTGGTTTGCTTATATCTCACAAAATCAAAATACCATGACCTTCTAGATGACGCAGTCATGGATTTTTTTCTTAAAGGAATTTATGAGGAATACCTAGATATACTTAACCTAATGGCATCAGGGACATCTCCCATAAACCATTTTCCAAAATCTATGAAATGTGTAAGAATCATTCGAGGAGTAGAGCTAAAATAGGGAAGAATGTTCGAGATCCTTATAGTATAAACTTAAATTCAGTTAGTTCAGGTGGTATCATAAGGGTAGAGATAGGGAACCTCTTAGATAATTTCAAAATGGATATCTTAAGCACAATAGGTTCCCAGTTGGACACCCTAAAGATTAAAAAGAAACAGGAGGAGGAAAATGAAACAATGAGCATATTTTTCCCAATATGCAGGAGGAAGCATTCCTCAAGGGAATGCCCATTAGATAATATTTCAGTTTGTGGCTTTTGCACCGAGGACCACTCAACTGAAAGGTGCCCATCATTGCCCGTTTTATTAGCCATATATAGAGGTGGGGATCCCGGGGAGTCCTCTTATGCACCTAGGAGGCCATGGAAACCTAGGAATCATCTTACATACCCGGATCTGCAACTGCAAGTTCCTTCCTATTACCAACAACCACAATAGTGGAACTCACCAAGTTGGAAAAACTGGTATACACAGTATCCCCATCCTTTGATTAAAGGATGGAAAGGAGGGCATAACCAAGGGAACCCTCAAGATCCACCTATCCCTATGCCCAACCATTCTTACCCTCATTTTCCACCGAACATCCCAGAACTTCTGCCAGGTTTTGTTCCACCACCTTTACCTCCTATTCCACAACAACCGAAACAATACCAGAATGAAATCTCCCCAAGACCGACATTATTACCAGCACAACCAATTCCCAATCCCAATAATAAACCCACTCAACCTCTTCAAAATGTTGATATGCAAGCCTCTCCGATGTATGTTATTTCTCCTGTTCCACTTTAGGAGATTCAACTAAGGTCAGGAAATGTTCTGGATAGGCAGAGGCCTTCAGTAGTCATCCAGGAAGAAGAAGAAGAAGAAACCCCCAAGAAACCCACGTATGACACTAGGTGGGAATATGTTATTATTCCTAAGGACCAAGAACCCAAGCTTCCCCAAAATGAACCTTCACAAATTACGAAAGCCCCTCCTTATCTAGAAATATTAGTAATCGATAAACCTACCACCCGACCAAAATTTGACATCTTGAATGAATTGAATAATATTTGTGTCAAAATTCCCTTGCTACAAGCTATTAAGGATATTCCAATATACAGCAAGGTGGTCAAATAATTGTGTATTAAGAAGCTAGGAAGGAAGCAAAAGACTCCTCTAACAGTACATTTGATAGGAGAACTTTCTGAGTACATATTAGAGCAACCTAAGGTAAAAAAATATGGGAACTAAGGGAACCCCGTAGTGACCATAACCATTAATGAAGTTTCCATCGGAAACACTCTCATAGACCTAGGGGTAACCATCAATGTTATGAATGTTACTACCTTGGAGGAATTACAACTAAAACCTCTTCTTAGACCTACCCCAACTATTTTGGAATTAGCAGATAAGACAAAGGTTATCCCTGAAGGAATTTTGGATGATATCATAGTTATTTTAGCCTCATGGGAGTACCCAGTAGATTTTCTTGTCATCCACTCAAAGGATCTACCAAAGGGAATCCCATTATTTTTGGAAGACCTTGGTTAGCCACAACCAATGCATTTATTAGTTGTAGAGAGGGATAAATGACCATCTCAAATGGACTCTCTATAGAGAAGCTCACCATATATCCACCAACTCAACCTATCATGGAGAATATATGGTGTCTTGAATGTCCATACGAAAATGAGGACTGGGAGGAACCCATGTTTCCAAGTGATCATTCCTAGGCACTTTAGGAGCACACAATGGAAAATGTGCTAAACCAGTTTATTTCTGTTATCACGTGTGTTGATTTTCCACAATCATTTCCCCAATTTGAGTACATGTTTTGGGAATAATTTCAGAAAATGTTGGACTCGTCGATTTTTTATTCGACATATTTTATCTTCGAGATAGACGAGTCTGCCACATCTTATACCATTCCCTACGAGATTAGTCTAGGGAAATTCATACATATAAATTCTGGGCTGGATGCAGAATAACAAAAGCAATTAGTAAGTATCCTTAAAGAACAATCAGGGGAATTCGGCTGGGAATACACTGACATGAAGGGTATACACCCTGACACATGCATCCATCACATATATACCCAGTGGGAAGTAACACCTGTTAGGCAACCCCAGAGAAGAATGAACCCGACAATCAAGGATACAGTAAAAGAGGAGATACAAAAGTTATTGAATGTTGGATTTATTCATCCCATCTCTGATAGTAAATGGGTATCCCCGCTTGTAGTGGTTCCAAAGAAAGTAATCGGGAAATGGAGATTTTGTGTCAATTTTCGGGAGCTTAACAAGGCCACTCTAAAGGTTTATTTTCCTCTTCCTTTCATTGACCAAGTCTTGGATGCCTTATCAAGAAATAAATACTTCTACTTTTTAGATGGATATAGTAGGTACAATCAAATTCTCATAGCACCCAAGGATCAAGACAAGACTACCTTCACTTGTCCTTGGGGCACCTATGCCTATAGGGTCTTACCATTTGGATTGTGTAATGCTCCTGCCACATTTCAATGAGTAGTATTAGGGATATTTGCTGATCTTATTCATGATTGTGTGGAAGTATACATGGATGACTTCATAGTATATGGAAATACTTACCAGGAAGCCTTAGATAACTTTGAAAAATTCCGTATCATATGCCAAGAAATGAACCTGTCCTTAAGTCATGACAAATGTAAAATGTTGTTGACTGAAGGAATGGTTCTAGGACATCACATCTCATTTGAAAGGATTAAATTCGTTCCTGCTAAGATTGAGGTCATTATCAGACTTCCACCCCGCAAGACTCAAAAAGAGGTGAGAAGATTTCTTGGACATGCCAGATACTACCGACGATTTATTGAAAATTTCACAAAGATTGCTGCACCCATGTTTGGATTGTGAATAAAAGATGTTGATTTTCTTTGGATTGAGTAATGCAAATCGCCTTTGAAACTCTAAAATCTAAGTTGTCTATGGCACCATTTCTTAGGGGGCCCAATTGGGCTCTTCCATTTCACATATCTATTGATGCCTCCAATACTGCAATAGGAGGAGTATTAGGACAGAAAGAAGACCATCAATCCTATGCCATTTATTTTGTGACCAAGAACTTGTCCCCTATCGAGTTAAACTATACAGTTACCAAAAAATAATTCTTGGTAGTAGTTCATGCTATCAATAAGTTTCACCACTACATCACAGGTTACAAAGTATTTATACATACAAATCACTCTTCCATTAGATTTCTCATGAATAAACCCATTACTAATGGCCGAGTGACTAGGTGGATCCAACTATTGCAAGATTTCAATATATACATCCTTGACTGACCTGGAAAGGAGAATTTGGTAGCTGATTTTATTTCACGCATAAAAAATGAGGATGATGATATTCCCATTGATGATAGTTTCCCAGATGAGCACCTTTTTTACCTCTCTGTAAATACCCCATGGTTTGCAGATATGGCAAACTATTTGGCTACTAGGAAGTTACCATCTCATTTGTCACCTCATGAAAAGAGTAGAATTATTACGCAAAGTGCCAACTACTCCTGGGTTGGCCATGGCCTTTTTTGTACTGGTATAGACTTGATTATTCATAGATGTGTCCGATAAGATGAGATTCCATAAATCCTACAAAGTTGTCATGATGGACCATGTGGTGGCCATTTTTCTGACAAACGCACAACATATAAGGTGTTACATTCAGGTTACTATTCGCCTAGAATTTTTAAATATGCTACAAAGCATGTGAGGAGTTGTGATAACTGTCAAAGGATAGGAAGACCCACGTCAACTGACTAAATTCCCTTGCGTGCCCAAGTTATGATAGAGCCTTTAGAGAAATGGGCCCTTGACTTTGTAGGACCAATTTCACCCATGTCTCATAAGAAAAATTATATTTTGGTCTGTACATATTATGTGACCAAGTGGGTAGAAGAAAAATCAATATTCAGGGCTACCAAAAAATCTGTTGTCGAATTCATTTATGAAGACATCTTTACCTGCTTTGGTGTTCCTCGTGAAATTGTTATAGATCAAGGCACTCAATTCACTTCCAATATGATGAGAGAATTAACGGAGAAATATGGGATCAAGCATTGCAAGTCTTCTCCATATCACCAACAAGCTAATGGTCAGGTAGAGTCCACAAACAACATTATGGAAGCTATCTTAACCAAGATTGTTCAATTGCATCACCGAGATTGGACTGATAGGCTTCCAGAGGCTTTGTGGGCATATCAGACCACCTAGAGAAACACCACTGGGCATACCCCTTATGAGCTAGTATATGGAAAACAAGTACTTCTACCAATAGATTTCCAAGTAAGGACCTTCCATATTGCTGAAGAATTGGGATTAAACTTAGATGAGGCTTAGAAACAATGAGCCCTACAATTAAATGAGTTGGATGAGATTAGGCAAGATGCTATCCAATGAACAATATTAGTCCAAAACCAGAGGAGTAAGTGGCATGACAAGTTTATTAAGAAGAAACACTTTCAACCTGGTGATTGGGAGTTTTTCTTTGACTTCCGATTTAAAACATTCAAAGGAAAACTTACCACTCGGTGGTTGGGTCCTTACGAGGTAGTCACCGTGTATGGCAATGAGGCTGTGAAAATTAAAACAATTGACGATGGACAAGTCTCCTTCGTAGTAAATGGACACCGACTCAAACTTTATCACATACCCATTTCCAAAGAGGATTTTCTATAGGTCATGTCAACTGAAAAGGCATTAGCCTTAGTAGATGGGGAAGTTCCCCCTTGTTCTTGAATGATTTTCTGAATTTTCGATTGTACATATGTAAATAATTTTGAAGTATGTTGATAGACAATTCTAGAGATTTCTGTAGGTATTTATTTCACCAGGAGTAGACAATTTCAAGGAGATATAAAGGGAATTATTTTCCTTCAAAATATTGCTATATTTAAACCTTGTTGTCTGCTAAGCATCAATTGAATAATGACTTGCGGTAATTAGCCACATTTTTGCAAAGATTTCCACCTTCTTTTTCTCAAGGCATATTTAATAGCAGTTGCTCTTAAACCTTCACCACTAGAGGATATAAGGAAGTGATACCTTAACCATCAAACTTAGAGGTCCCTCGTACAGTTTCCCCAAGAACCCTGAGTAAGTGAGTAAAGTATCTTTATTAAAGAGTAAAAAGGAGGTCTAATTAGCGTTTAATCATGGAAACATCACAATAACTTAAAAAAGAAGAAAGTGAGTTGATCCTAAAGATACCTTTCTGTTCTTTCCCAATGGTACCATTCACTACACACTAAAAATGTTTGATTATATCATATCTTTAGATAGGCTACGTCCTCTTAAGTACCCCTTACATCAGGACAATCTATAAGGAATACATAAAGGAAAGTCATCCTCTAACATAAATACCATCCCAAACTAAAAAATAAAATTTTTATTTTTATTTTTATTATTTTTAAGAGTTGTCCCTCCATCTTCTTGCACAAAGAAATATTATATTAAAATATTAAAATATAGAGGGCCAATATTTGATGGTGTAAGAGGCTAACCCACTGGGATACTGAAAAGGTCTGCTGGCAGTGGGTACCGACATGTGGTATGACTAGGTAAACCCACCGGAGTACTGAACATGCTTGCTGAAAGTGGGGCATTCTACCTAGCGAGGATGATAATCTAACAAAAAAAGTAAGAAATTCCTAAATCTTAAAACTTGTCCCGATGTACAACATTACTTGTAGACAAAGCTGACAAGAAGTATGTATGGTTAAGCTAAGGTTAATGAACTCCATAAATCTTCCATTGGGAACTAACTTTGATACTATCTTGAAACTCTCTCGCCTACCTCTTCTTAACTATATGTAGGATATTCTATCCTATAGGTGGTGCCATATTCTAACCGTCTCGTCAAACCGATATGTGAAATTTATCTCTACACTTAACAAGCTGTAAATATTCAACTATTGGGAGAATTGACTGGTTTCCTATATTTTTGATTGTGAGGTGTCACAATACTTAGGAGTGGGGGAGGGGTTTCATGAACTAACAAATGACAATACTGCCTATCTAATCCACGAGAATTATAATCCTTTGTAAAATTGTATATTTTTTTTCATGATATGGGCTATTATATCAACAATTATTTTATTGAAATGCTAAACTCACTGTGTTATAAACCTGCTGTACATTTCTTCAACATACCACTTAACTGCTTTTTTTTATAGAGATTGTTCATTACAAACTTGTGATTACATGCCTTGAGACAAAGGAACATTGTTACATAATGTGCGAGCATGATGTTAAAGCAAGTAACAATGGAACACTCTTATCCTATCTCTGCTCATTCATTATAGTCAAAAGTGTTTTAAGACTGGGTGCTATGGATAAAACATCCATTACTGGATGAACAAATTTCATTTCGCACATGGGTACCATATGAAGTACGATATGAAGTTCCATATGGAGTGTCGTTTGGAAGACCATATGGGGTGCCATTTGGAATGGCCCAGATGACACGCCATATGAGAAGGGATCAAATGAGGTGTGCACACCGCAGGTAAGTGACCATGATTGCAGTGTCAAGTCATTTGAATTAATCGACTTTTTTAGTTTGTACATGATGAAATATATTATAGTTAAATGGATTTTTATAGTTAAATGATACAATCTCTAGATACATTTTATGATCAAATGTCCAGAGTTGAAGACTTGGACATTGTTCTAATTCTCTCATCATTACAATTTCATCCAAAGGACACCCTTCGAATTCAAAATCGGCATAGCCATAGTCACAGATGGAAACTTGTGTGTGATTAATTCATCAACGAATTCAACCGTTTCCACTTTGAGTGAATTAAAAATTGGAGGGTTAGCTCCAAATTGATATTTCACTCATGCATGATCGTTGTGTTGTGCTCATCCTCTGCTTCCCAATTAAATCATCCTTTGCCCAAATTCGCTCCTATGTCCAATTCGGCTCCATCATCCTTGGCACTTTAATCATGCCCAAATGATACGATCCTTCCTCCTATGTCGACCTCTTGGCTATTCCCAAATTCGCATAGTGTAGGGAGATTTTCCTTTGTGCAGGGTGGGGACTATTCTTGTCCTATCTGTAGGGCCACGATGATGGCGTTTCAATACAATTCACCCTCAGGTTCGATGGGAGGATGGAGCGTGGGGTCTCTAGCCTTGGTCTGAGGAGTCAGTGCCTCGTCCTGCAAAGCTTCCAAGGGTTAGAGATCATTGGTTCACATACCACCAATTTCCACGAATGAAGCTATGAGAGTTTCAGAGACTGAGGAGTTTCAGAATGTTTATGGAGATAAGGGATACTTCAAAGAGTGGATTAAAGATGAGCTAATTAAACCCCTGATTTTCATCACCAGAATTATCACTTGTGAAGGTAGATGCTCTATTTTTAAATCTTGCCATTTTCATCACGGTAGCTTCATTTCCAATTTAACAAATACATTGCAATTTTCTTTTGCTTCTTGAAGTCTTGAAGATGTATTCCAAATCTGAAGAATGTGGTTAATCCTCATAATAGTCTATTCCACCACGACCTCATCAAATTGCTTGTCTTGTCGAGGTTGAAAAACAGGGGAAGAAATGGGATGAATTCATTTATCAATTTTCAAACCCCTATCTCACAATCAAGACCAACAAGAAAACACTTGATCCAAGGACTGTTACTCCATCCATTATCATTTAGTCATGCATGGTTGGAACTCAGCAATAGATCAAGCGATTAATGAAGTCGTTCATATTTTCGAATTAATCTCTGACATTCAAAGGAATGAAATACAAGAAGTGGTGAACAATTGAATGGCTTTGGGACATTGGGCATCGCATGTAACAAGGCATTAGAGATACTTACCGGATGTTAGTAAAATCCACTGCTAAGCGGCATTTATGAATGGAATTGGTCGGCCTCCAACCACTTATGGTTCAGCTCCCAAGGTGATCAAATCGGTGGATCCGAATGGTGGGTTGGTCGAAGACCTAATAATGCCCTAAATGACCTCTTTTCGCACCAAGCGGTTACTGTATTGAAATGCTATAAAATCGGAATGCCTCATTTCTCAGGAATTCAAGGAGTAATGTTATCGCCTAGATTGTTTAAGGACTCCATCCTTGACAAAGAACACATTGGTATCATTTCATTGAGCAATCCCTCTCCATTGAGAGGTGGATTTGCAAAGAGTTATTTCAACACCATTTTCATTTTCTTTGTTGTGAAGGGTGCTAGTGAGGGCCTCAAGAGGCTTCCTTTGGAGGAAGGGACTCATAGTCCCCTTTTCTTCTTGGTGCTTTGATTTCATCAATAGGTCAAGCCTCAAACATTGGTGACATGGGTCTTGTTGTTCGCTATATGCTTATGATTTTTGGTTTTATTAGTTTAATTCTTGAATTCTAGTTTTGTTTCTTTCTCGCTCTTTGCTCTATAAAATCACGCTCAGCAGGATGGCGAGCTTGAAGCCTCTTATTTCTCATAGGGTGAAGTAACCAGTTAAGCTGACTCGAGGACAGTGCATCAGATTCCCTCTCATTTGGGTTTGCTCTTCTTTTTAGTTTGTTTAACTGGGTGCGCTAGGCTAATGACACCTTAACCATCAATTCAAGGAGAATTGAGAAATCCATCGGGATTTTTAACAGGCTTAGTTTGTCACGAGGGTGTGGTGTTCTGTCCATCGTTATTAATGTATTAATATTAATAATAATATTAATATTAATATGGCTTAAGTGGGTTGCGTTATAGCTTTCGAACCCATCTATGTTTAGCACATTATGCGTAGCCCTCATCATCACCAGGGGCCATGCGAAGCAAAATTTCACATTGAAGTTGTTGGGATGTGGGAAGGCCATTTGCCTTCTTAAAATGATGTCAAGCATGGTTTAAAGCTGCACCACTTGGTCCCCTCATCATATAAAGGGGGTTAGTCAAACACACATGGGCACTTAGGAGGATAAAATCGATTCTCCTCCTTTTCTTTTTGCTTTTGGCCACATGAATTGTCTTGTTTGACTTGGAATATAGGTGGAAATCATTTTTAATCACATCTAACTTACATTGGGACCAGAAATTGAACTTCAATTTTTTATTATGCTCTTCTCTCGCGCCCACTGGCGACCTTGAGAATCAGAAAAAGGTTGTAGAAAAATTTTTTACCATCTCCCTTAACAAAGTTTGAAACCTTTAGGAGAGAGAGGACAACGACCCTTCTTAGGACCCCTCTTAGTTTTCTTTTTCAAACACATGTATTGTACTTGAGATAAAGATAGGATAGTGTTTGAAATTTTGCTTTCTTAGATCAGAAACACTAGGAAGTTTAAAGGTTTGTATGCTGAGCCCTTTTGTACCCACATGTTCAATCTAGGATAGTTTCAAGCTTTCTTGGGTACATCACAATAGGGAGTTAAGGGATAGTAATGGACCCACATGTCCACATGCCCCACCTTGGGGCTTTTGAATTATGGTTGTACCAAAGCACTTAGTTAATTAGGTAATCAAGAGCTCTTGGGGACCAATGAGATCCACATGCGAAGCAAGGTGACATCTAATTCACTAAAATTGGCACACTTTCACTCCACACACAAAAGTCACTTATCGCTCATAGCTTCTTCTCTAAACGTGGAGGTCTAAAGTAAGTTTCCTCAAAGGGGATTAGAAAAAACCCCATCTTTTCTTGAGAGGACTATCCACTCCCACTCTTTTTCAGCGAGGTTGGTTTTCACCCTAACCTCCCAAAACAACTACATCTAAAATATTTTAAAACTCACTAAGTTTTCCTCCAGGGAGGTGCCAAAAATTTTTTTAGTCTAGGTAGGATTTAGGGGATAGGCATCCAAATAACTCCCGTTATGCGGTTCTCACATTGTCAAAACATAGGGTTGTCAAATAGGGGCTGAAAATCCTCCAAGTCAGTGTTCCAATCACCATAAAGGCGGGAGATACCCATGAAGGTTGGTAGAGGTCCGGTTGTTCTGCGCGTCCCCCTTTGAGGCACCCACCTCTTGGAGAGGATCCAACCCGTGACCCATTTCTTGGCCGAAAATATAAATGTCACTTTTATTTAGGAATTTACTGGTGGCCAAATTTGGAACATCTACCAGTTGGGGAGTAGTAGGTGCAATTGCACCTTGATTGGTTTTGTGTGGCTGACCAAGGGAAATATCCACCCCGGCTCTTTCGGGATATTGCGCCCCTTACCCCTCATTATAACCAATTTTTTCATCCTTCACTAGTTTCTCTTCGGTGACGGACCCAACTTGTTGAGTACTATTGGAAGGTCCGGTGCTATTTGAGGGGAAGGGCGTTACGTCTTCTAGGACCGCAGTGGCTCTTTCTTTTGATTCCCCGATGCGGACAAAACCCATTTACCCACAGATATGCTTCTTTTCCCCTTTATGTATGATGCACATCGATTACCGGACGATTTGGATATATATATTGTGTAAACATTCAGCATAAGACTCTTGTTCCTATATTACTCTCACCACTTTTTCCACACATTCACACAACTAGCCCAAAATCATAAGGGAACCACAGAACCACCGTCATTCACGAAGCTTGCTAAAACTCCCTCCTATATTAGTGGGAGTATCTAGTCATACCCGCTAATCGGTACCTCCTTCACACACTACTATGAGTGCTACTATCTTAGGATCAACTTTGCTTGGTTCTACATTACCCAGGTCAACTTCCCGGGTCACCCATTTACTCTCTCCTTTACGGTAGGGACCCACTTCCTCTCAAGGAGGGAGCACCAACCACCTATTCCCCCTCAGATTAGGGGTTCACAACTCACACTATGGTTGGAACTAATCCTCTTCCCCCACTACAGATGCCATACTTGGGTTCTCTCAACATACCGGATCTCACCAAACTCACCAATGATCTATATTGCACGACCCCATGGCTGCAGTACCAGCAAACTACCACCTTAGGACATACCAAAGTTTGAAGGAAGGGCAGGTAATACGCCAACCGTAATAAAGGCGCTCACCTATGGTGCTCCTCCAACAACATTATGGATGATTTCGCTGGTACCAATTATTCTAGCGCGCCTCACCGGCCCATTGGCTAAATGGTATGTCGAAGAAAATCGGGGTCCATAGCAACTGCTTTGAGTCATTGGGCAAAGCATTCTTGACCTTCTTCCAATTACCCATCCGCTTCCTTGACAATGGTATGGAACTTCTTGTCTAATTTCGACAAACCTCAACCACTTTACCTGGCCGACCACATTCCACGAGAATTGGCGCCAAGCGGCGATAGTTTTGCGAGAAACCACCAAACAGGTGTCTCAGCGGTTTCTTAAGATCAATTGTCTCTCTCCTGGTGGGATGTAGCTTCCACCTTCCCTCAATCCGAAGAGGGAAGCCATCAGTAAGGCTTAACAGTATGACCTCATCTATACATAGTCAGGATACTTATACACGGTACTTCCTGATCTTCCAAAACCTGTGCCATTTGGCCAGGAACAAACCTGGATGTCTCCCTCAACAGATTGAACTAATAGGTTCCACCACACCATGGTCCACAACCCAACCACCACCGATGTATGGAACGCCTCAATGCCCGCGCCAGCATATGGGGACACTCCTTACTACCCCACTTACCTCGCCCATCAGCAACCATACCCTGTTGCTATACCTCCACCCATCAGTGGACCTATCACCAGCCATACCCTATTGCTATACCTCCACCCATCAGTGGACCACCACCGGCACCTCCCATACATCCACCTATTCCCACAAATAGTGGTACTCCCTCAACATCAACTTATAGTACTAGAGAAAACACTACGCCTTCCTATATACCTTATGGATCGGTACCACCAAAAAATCCTTACTTCCCATTTCCTGGTCCCCCACAACCCATGGCTCCCCCACATCCTCATGCGGGGGTAAATTTTGTTCAATCCTCTGCTGCTCAACAATACCAAAATTTTGAACAGTTGAACACAACCAATCCAACCCATCCATCGAACAATGCCAAGAAGAAAGGAAGGAACAAGAATAACAACAACCCAGGTCAAGGCAGGAATCAACCCCCACAACACCAACCAACTGGGGGAAACCAGAACCAAGGGAACCAAAACCCCCAAGGGGGAAATAATAACAAACGCCAAGGGCGAAATAATGTTAAAACCATCTTCCCTTGTGCCCTTTGCAGTGAGTTTGGTCATTACACTCACCATTTCCCCCAGATCACTGATTTCAAACGGTTGACAGACTCTGGTAGTCTTCCTCATTCTCCTGCACCACCTGCCCCTAAACAAGCACCACAACAATACGTGCAACAACCCCCTCCCGCCGTGCTGCAAAATCCTATTCCACATCAAGGTGTGATAAACAACCAACATGACACACAACATCCCCCACCTCAAGGGGGACAATACCTCAACCCTAACAACCCAACATAGCATACAATTCTCCTCACCAGTGAGGAAGAAATCCTTCTTCAAACGCGTAGTCGTCAGTATCATACACCCACCGAGTCTCCTTCCATCCCTCCAGAAACAAGCCCTCCACCATCGGGACCCCTGTTGGTGATCCCTTGCCCTTTTGCCAAAACACCACTTTGCATCCCTCGCATCCCATTGCGCAGGAATGTACACAACCCATAGGCTAGGGCTGCTCATAACTATAGTTTGGTAGACGACTTAGCGCAATCCCCGGCTGCCATGTCAGTTTTGGAAGTTCTACAGACTTGTCCTACTCAGCGGAAATCACTACTTTCCGCCTTGGGGGAAGTCGACCTTGCAGATACTCAACTCATCACCTTTGATCTTGACAGTGGAGAACCTCGTCTTCCCGCCTTGATCGCTTTTCAAATACCAGTAAAAATACGAAACATCATAGTTCATCGGTGTATCATCGATGAAGGTGCATCTACGTGTATCATGTCCAAAACAGTATGGAAAAAAATTGGTTCCCCAAAACTCATATCCTCTGCCATCACATTACACGCTTATGACGGGCGACCATCATCTCCTGAAGGGCTCTTCCAAAATTTCCCCTTTGAACTCGGGGGAAAAACTATTCTCATTGACATAGAAGTTATCGACGCCCCGCTCGATTACAATATCCTATTCGGTTGTAGCTACATGTACGCTATGAAGGCAGTGGCATCTTCCATCTTTCAGACCATGATGTTCCCTCATAATGGGAATATCGTGACCATCGACCAAGTCTCACATTATGAGCCTAACCCATCTGCCAACCTCGATAACATTCTTCCTCTCATCCACACAAACCAAGACGCATACCCACTCGTAGAGATGGGTCCTGGGATTTTCAAAGATCCATCCTTGTTAGGGACGTACCATGGAGCACCACCACTCCTTCATCCTGCTAATCAAGTATGTGTCATCTCATCTAATGGAACTCACACAGAGGATGCTCATCCTCCTCAGGAGGCTTTGGTCATTCCTGACGTCCCAATAGTCGCAGAACCACTCCTGTTAGAACCTCCTGCGCACTCGTCGAACTCAACAGTCCACGAATCTACATCCCCTCAGGGGCATAGTCTCGTTTTGGAGACAATCCCCCAAGCCCTCACTCAAATTCCCTTCTTTTACCCTCCACCAGGTATAGAATATTTTCAGGTAGCCACAACACTCACACTACCCAATATGGTGTTAGCAATCCCAGTGTGGTATTTACACCCACCTGAGATGGTCCCTCGACCATTCCTTCCCCCACAGGAATGAATCCCCATGACGATTCCCATCCTTACCCCCACCACCCCCCCACTCAC
>SNQJ01S0108603.1:0-15303 GCA_010110895.2 Picea sitchensis
CTTGATGGTCAAATTTGACTTGGTTGGAGTCTTCAAATACACCTGTAAACATCATGAAACTCATCCCACTTTCATATATAAGTGTAAACATGTCATTTTCCAATATTTAATCATAAATTCACTCAAAAACACTAAAATCGATGCATTGGAAAATAATATGTCTAAAACCCATGTAATCATGAAAATGGTTTAATGTAAGGGTATGAAAAAGCGAAATATGGTTAAAAGTGAAGTGAAAGTGAAGTGAAAATGTTGGTAAAAAGATGACACTTTTGCGACTCAACAATCACTTTCTCAAATTTTCATAAATTTGATGCTCTCCCAGTACTTGTAACACCATCCTCAAGTGCTTCTCGTGTTCTTCTTCAAACTTTGAGTAAATTAGTATGTCATCCAGAAATACAATGACAAACTTATATAAGTATCTTCTGAAAACTCCATTCATCAAACACACGAAAATAGTTGGTGCATTTGACAACCCATATGACACCATTGTGAACTCAGAATGTCCATACCTCATTCTGGAAGTAGTCTTGTTAATTTCCTCTTCCTTAATTCTCACTTGGTGATATCCAGATCTAAGATTAGCCTTTGAAAATATTTGCGCAACCCATAGTTGATCAAAGAGGTCATCAATCCTTGGAAACATATACTTGTTCTTTACTGTTACTTTGTTCAATTTCCCTAAGTCAATACAAATTCCCAACGTATCATCCTTCTTCTTCACGAACAATAGTGGGGCACCCCAAGGTGATACACTTGGGTGTATATACCCCTTCTTCCAAATAGATTCAAGTTGCATCTGCAACTCCTTCAGCTCTAACATACTCATCCTATAAGGAGTATTAGATACGGGTGTTGTTACAAACATTAGATTTAGAGAAATCAATATCTCATTTTGGTGGCAACATCGATATCTCTGTAAAGACATCCTTAAACTCTTTTAGTATTGTGAAATATTTAACATTTGGCACTTTATCGTTAGGTGCCTCCTCCATGTGAACTGCAAATACTTGACATCCTTTCTTGTAACTTTTCTTCAATTGCAAGGCTGAAACTTCTCTGGTAGTTACCACTCTTCGAATGGATTGAACTATTCTTAAGTTCCCTTCATCACCCAAACAAGCAAATTCCTTATTGTAATAGTCTAGAATGACATGATGTTGGTCCAACCAATCCATACCAATGAGGCAATCATATGATCCCAAAGGTATAATATTCAGATCAACATTTGTGTGAAGTACATTCATTGCCATTCGACATGCCTTAACCATCTCGTTAATTTTCCTTTTTTCTCCTGTAACTAACTGTACCAACCAAGGTTTTCCAAGCTTGCTTCTCGACAATAAAAATATTTCCACCATATTAGGATCTAGATAATTATGACTAGATCTTAAATCAATTAAAATAACAATGGGTTGGTCATTAATCTTACCTTCCACTTCAATCATATGTGGTTGAAACTCAACTTTCTTGTTATCCAACGCTGTGTAAATCCTATGTGCATTTATGCCCATGTCGTCAATTGTCATAGTTTGTTTTACATTGTGCATAGTCCTCGCTCTTTATCCTCTTTGAGGGAAATATCTGCACATATGATATATACCACAACCCCAACATTGAATAGGTTGTTGCTACGGATTTTTCCCCAATGTCTCTGTCATTCTGGGATCCTTTAGAGTAGACTATCCTTGTGCAGTATTTCTGAAAAATGGTGGCTTAGCCCCCTTCTTCCTTTAATCCCCCTTTCTTTTCATCTTGTCTTCCCAAGTGTTTTGGAAACCCAATCTTCTCGTTTGTTGCTCATAAAGACACTTAGTGTGCCTTATGGTTTCTTCTAATGTATTGGGGACATCATACTGTATCTTGTCATTGATATATTATGACATCCCACTCAGGTACATCTAAATTTTAACTTGCTCATCCTTGATGAATGTGACATATTTCAACAGCTCTAAAAATCTTCTTCCATACTCATCTATCATCATACTCTCAAGCTTGAGTTCAAATAACACTTTCATTTTCTTGTCATAGTATTGCTTGGTTAAATATTTCTTTTGAAAATACCTCTTTAAATCCCTCCAAGTAACCTTCTTCTCATCAATGTGTTGTACCTGCATGAATTAATCCCACCACATTGATGCTTTTCCTTTTCACTGATAGATGGAAATTTCCCTTTTGTCTGCATAGAATAATTATGCGGATGGAAGTACTTCCTCATACCTAACAACCAGGTCTCTGCATTTTCATCCTTCTTGTACTCACCATCAAAGGTAGGAGGCTTGATCTTATTCATTTCTCCTTGTATCTCATCCACCCTAGTCCTTCTCTTATTCCTTCTGATATGAGATGGGATTGATTTATTGTGTGCTTTCCTAAATGAATGCCTTGGTGAGTGGGGTCGATGCTTACCAAGATTTCTTGCTTCTCTTCTTTTCTCATCATGACTTCTTGAGATACTTATCTATGTCTCCTTATCTATTTTGTTTTATGTTATGTCTAGGATTTGCATCAATTTGACATTGAAGTCATATTGTGGCTCCTTGGATCTCATAAGCCTTTCATTACCAGCTTTATAGATTTGGACATATTTTTACAATCCTATTATGGTTTATACCAAGTTTTTGCACTCCTCCTTGGATTATTTATCGTCAACACCCAAACTGACATACAAATCCCTGAATTCATTATCACGACTGTAATTTCTTTGTGCATCTTCCATTCTTTTTACCTTTTGTGTTGATTTTGTCCTACTATAGTCATTGATATCTATGCAAAATGTGCAAGCAACAAGATTTGTTAGGAGAATTCATGCAACAAATTCATGAAAACTTTGCACTATTTTTGTCAGAATCCTTCCTTCTGAATACCAGGCACGCACTAGTATTCAACACACACCAATGCATGATGTCAATATTTAACATAAACATTGGGTATCAATATCACACATGCATCACAAATTTGGTTCTACGTAGCGCCAAACTTTAGCGTGCACACCCACTCATCATTATTTATTGTGCATTTCCAGTTTCGCACCCCACAATGTCCAGAATTTAGTGTGCATACTTTCACTTTCTTATTTTACGTGCACCATGGACACACTATAATTCTGAATTCGACCACTTACCAGTCCAAATTTTTCCTTAAGTAGAACTTGGGCCATGCAGGCTCCATGTTGAAACCAGAGTTCTGATGCTTCTTGTTGGCCTTTGAACCATACAAGTCCAATGTTGAACCAATAGCTCTGATACCAAACTGTAATGTCCCCAACCACCCAGTCTGGGCTACGTCACACAATCTCAAATTATGTCACTCTGAAACCAATCTGTAACCTCCCCTTTACCAAACTGTTATGATACCACAATGTAACATCATCCAAATTACTATTGAACAATGTTTTTCCAAAATACACTATGTGTATTCTACTCTATAACATAGGTATGCGCAGGAATACATGAAGTAACACGCTCAACCCTAAGTTGAGTCACACCACACTAACATTATTCTTTTTACACAACTTAAAAACAACAAAAGAAACTCAATATAACTGCGCACAAGCATACTAAACACACAACACTACTATGCGCACAACCATTTTGGCATCACACACCAATTTTGATTTTCCTTGTGCGAGGGTCTATTTCTCTGCACGCTCAAACGAATTCCAGAATCTTGTGCACTGAGGCTACTTTTCTATGCATGCGACCATTCAAGCCTTGTATCGAAGACTCATGACCAATATCATAAGGTTAACTTAACAAGAAAGACTATCAAAATTTTTCATACTCATGCACAACTATAATAATGAATATCAACACCACACTTACATGTGGAAGCAACATTAAACAAAATAACAACAATTAATTATATGCAACAACATAGAGGAATTAAACCCATATTAAACATAGATAAGTAAGCACACAGTAAATAATACAACCACATAAAGACACTTATCTTTTATGAAAAGTCACCAACTGTGCGTAGAACGCAGACGTTCCTCCCAACCATAGACTATGTTTCTCATGTACTCTCAGTAAGAGTTGACCCTTGAGTTGGGGCTTAACTCCAATAGGGAAAAAAGGGTTCCTAATTCCAGCTAAGGTCTAATACTCAATAGAATTGCTCAGTCCAAGGTGCCACTATTGCAACTAGTATACAGTCTCTCATTCCCCACACACATGTTAAACCCAAGGAAGTGTTCCCCTTCTCTACTCAACAATATCTCGACTACCCCACTTCCTTTCCAGGGTTCCAACAATAGGTTGGATAGGAAATTTCCAAGCCCTACAAATAATACCCAGCACACTCGGGAACAATTTCCATTAAAACTCTCACCTAGATAGAATTCTCATGGGCTTGATAACCCACCTCTCCGGAAATAAATCTCTCATCTAGAGAGACTGCACATGGGCCTGACAACCCTCCTCTTCGACAACAAAACTTTGGATACAGTACAGACAAAACCCCTTACAAGATTCTCTCTGTAGATAAGGTAAGAGTCTGATTTTCCCAGATAGTCCGACCCCTTCTACCCAGGAGAAAATCAAAATACCTCCCAAGATTGAATCCTCCCCCGAAATACACTAAGATGAGCAATATGTCTTGCATGCCTTCAAATCGACACTTATCACCTTCAGAAGTATATTTAGACACTTTTTGACTCATTCCCTACCCTCGGGAACATAGGATAAATAATTATCCATAACTTACACTTTTCCAGAAATATTAATAAAATATTCCATAGGGC
Source organism: Picea sitchensis (assembly GCA_010110895.2). Classification (NCBI taxonomy): domain Eukaryota; kingdom Viridiplantae; phylum Streptophyta; class Pinopsida; order Pinales; family Pinaceae; genus Picea; species Picea sitchensis. Next base: position 4,748 of record SNQJ01S0108603.1, read on the forward strand.
TCAAGTCCCCCCCCCCCAATTTTCCCTTTTCCGGTGGATTTAGTCCCATGTCTCTTTTCATCTGATCTGTCTGCATGAAGTGATGTGATATTATTAATAAGTGTGATTACATTTACATGGATAGATGCATTGGCCTATTTGCATACTGACTCACCAACCTCATAACCACACATGCTCTCTGGCCTCAATACATATACATCCACACATACACATATAAACTAGCTCAATGTGCACTACTCAGGTGTGCGCAAAACCAAAACTTGGTGCCAACGACTCACCAACCTATATGTACATTTACATTTACAATTGGTACCAATGTCTCACTAGCCTATATGTACAATTACAAAGGGTTCGAATTAGGGACATTACAACTTTGAACCTAGTGGTGTGTCCATGTTATAACCCTAAATTTCTCCACACATGCATACATGGCCTTTGGCCTTCTTACTTGCATTTTTTTCCAAAGCATTGTTGAGTTGCTCTTCTTAAAAACCAATTTTTTTAAGATGTGTGTGCCCTGCACCATTACTGCCCATGTATATACGCTTGCTGCACCACTATAGCTCACATACATACACATGTTGCACCTCTATATCCCGCGTATACTTGCAAAAGTTGCAAGCAATTCATTGAGATTACAGGCTATTGGGTAGTTTCCCAACTAATCCACCTACTATAGTCCGTCACCCAACCGAATAACTATCCTTTTATCATATAAAATGTGGTTTTGGGGTCTCATTTTACATCTAAGCATAAGAACAGTGAAACTCTGCCCGATTTCACTTCCCCTCCTTGCCCAAGATATTGCAACACTTTTGTGAGAATTGCTTAGTATTCCATTATTAGCCTTCTTCCTCCATCATAACCCATTCACTTCCCAAGAAGAGATTATAAGGTTGAGAGGAGAATCCATACAAAGGTGCACTTGGAGCTTGGTGAAGAGGATCCCAGACCAGGTTCATGGAGCAGTAACCATCTTTGATTGTAAAGGTATAATCATTGAGTAATTAATAAAAGAATTACTTTTCCTATCCCAAATCATGGTGTATTGAATGCTTTTGTTGGTTTATGTTTTGACATTCTAACATCTAACCCTAATTTGTATATGAAATAGCATGCTTGTATTTTTATGTTTTTCAATCTTTGGATGCAGGTCAGCCCTGGGAGGAGGCGTGTAGTCAACAAAATTTCCAAGCGTGAGGGGGTTATCACCAGACGTGGAGTAAAGGTATAGTTACCCGATCTCCCTCATCTTTGCTTTTCTTGTATTAATTTCGGTATGTTTGGGGTAGTTTAGAGAAGTAGTTGACTTTTAGACGGTTAATTGATCTACCTACATTCTGAACCTTGGTGTAGTCATAGGGGGGGTTTCCCCGCTAGCAGAACTGACGACCATACTAGGGAAGACTCTAGGGGTTTTTAGGGGATTTTGGGTTGTCTGATTGGTTTTCCTGCCTTTTGAGTTTTTGTTGATTCTTCTGAGTCTTTAAGGGATTTTGGTCACCTTTAGGTGCCATACTAGTTGTCCCTGCCTTATAAGATTGTTTTTTTTTTTTTTTTTTTTAAGGAAGTATAGAGGTGTACGCCCTACTTTGGGTCAGCCCGCATACATACATGCTCTAATTAGTACACAAACCACATACATACGTAGGCTGCTGAAGCAACAATAACATATATGGTTCTGTTTTTTGAAAAATAGGAAACCAACCTCTTTCCTGATTGAGGCTTATACTTCTCAGGGTTTCTTGACAGAGTCCAGAGTCTCTATTTTTACATCCATATCTTGGGTTAGAATTCAGTTTACTTGTCTTTTTTAAGTTTCTTGTGTTTACTTTTGAAAGGGTTTTAAGCAAGTCTTTGAATGATTGGTTTGCATGTTTGGTTTCTTTAGTGATTCCCTGCGATCCGCAGTGAGCCAAAGATTTGTTTCAGTCTTGTCTTGGTGTTCTTTTTACCCATTTTATTTGCTTTGAAAAAAGAGAAAAAAAGGTTTGATTTCGGTTTTTTTGTTTGTTAGTTATTTTACTAGAAAGGAAAAAGAATTCATTTTTTAAGTTCTTTACTGATTTATTGAAACTTAAGTAGCTTGTAGTCAAGCAAAATTTCATTTTAGGTCTTCTTTTTAAAGATCTTGGAAAATTTTAGTTAAAGAAAATTTGGTTACAAAGAGTAGTTGTAAATATTTACTTTTGACTAGAAGTAATTTTTCTTTCATAGTTTCTCCTTTTTCTTCTCTTTTCGTCTCTCATAACATCACTAGTTTCACTACCACATCCTTTGAGTAAAACAAGCTATTAAAACGAACGCTAAATATAAAATTAATTAGACTTTTATGTTTCTAGGGTCAACCGACTAGTTTAGGGTTAGGGCCTTGAATTAGGTTGGAGAGGAAACTCTTCAAGGCCGTTAAAAAAACATTGGAGTCAGAGCTAGGGAGTGTTAAAGTCTAGTGACGTAAAAGTTATCCAGGACTCCCCTCTAACACAGGGGCTAAACACAAGGTCGCACGAGGAAAGGAAGCAGAGATAACCCCTCCAAAGCCAGACTAAACGTAATGGGGAACAAATATTGAGGATGTATCCTGGGAATACTATCGCATGCATTTTCCTATAGAGCTTCTTGGAACTCGAATTCGTTTGAGACCCTCTGTTGTCTTCCAAACCACTTGCTTTTGATACCGTCGACAGGTTTTGAAATTGTTATACTACTCATTGGGGTCCACCCGATTGTCGATTGTACCGGCCCGGTGACTGTTTGCGATATGGAAACTTAGTTTCCTATATTATAGGGACTTACATGGGTGACTGTGGGGGTATACCGCGGTACCTAGGGTAGACGTCGGGTCACACTTTGCAGAGTATACCCGGAGGGTGATTCTGTGTTCAAGTTTCACTTGCACTGGCAAGTTTCTCTAGTTTTGGCTGGCGTAATTGTTCTTACTACTATATAGTGGTTTGCTTGATTTATCTTATAAGAATTTTTCTAGTGTGTGTTTGGTTTTAAACGATAGTTAAAGCCTTACTGTGTCATTGATATTTTCACAAAGTGGAAGATCAAGAGATTCGTCGATCATGAAGGCTTTAGGGCCTGTCGCCGGTTGCATTAGAGCCAACAAAGCCACTATTAGGGCGAAGACTTGACCAACAAGGGTCATTTAAAGCGACCGGGCCATAGGAAAATGTGCCCGAGCTTGCTCCAAGAAGAGATTACTCGACTCCAGAGGAACCTATTGTTTCTACCCTTGGATCAGAAGCTCTTGGGTCAGCCAACCCTCCAATCACTAACTTGTCAGCGCCAATATTAGTACAAGTTGTCCCTCCTAAGGTGACACCTACCGAGCACTAGTTAGTCTTACAAGAAGCCATGGAATAAAATGCTACTACTTCATCCGGGATTCCTCGTACTCTCGTTTCAACTACTGCCACAGGGGGTATGTTTCCTCCTAACCCACCTTCATCGGTCTGGACCACAATGGTCTCGACTCCCTCTACTTCGGGCAGTGGTCTGATACTATCATCAGCGGTGACCACTTCTCTATTTACGCAAAGTGCGACAGGCCCTCCATTTTCATATGGGATGCCCGACTTCGATTCGAACTCAATCCTTATCTACTCCACCTTACATACCACGGGTCTAGGGGAATGGAGCTCAAACACTCTCATGCAAGGGTCTACTAGGGACACTTCAGTCCCCTTCAATGCTATCCCTTACAGTGGGGGTCATATACCTCCTCTGTCCCCCTCGCTTAGTGGTGCTTCCAGCAACCCATCGACCAAAATGCTAACTATTGATTGTTTGGAATAGGCAGTTTAGGACCTTCGTCTTACACTACGTCGGTGGGATCCATGTCATTCTCTTTGTTTGACACATTTGGTAATAACACTTGTTCTTCGACTGTCATCTCGGCTAGGGGCAACCCCGATTTTGGGCGACAGAATCTTGTGTAGGGTACTATTCCTACAGAGGAGGAAAGTACATAAGTTTTCTCCTCACAAGGACTTTGGAATCCTTGGCAGGGATCAATTACCTTGCAAGGGATTTCGATCAAGAGAAACCCTTTCCATGGCCAATGGATCCCCGGGCAGGGCTCAGTACCTATGCTTGTCGGATCAGCTAGGGGAATCCCCTTCCAAAATCCTTGGAACACAACGTAGGTAGAAATCACCATCCAACCCACGCCATCCAATTACAGGAATCAATCGATGATATCCCAGCAAATGCAGTTTCCATATGCTGGTCAAGGCCATAGTTTCTACCAGAACCCTGACCAACAACCCAACTTTTCTTGGCAACCTGGTGCCAGTCAAACTCTAGGACCCTTTTTCCTGTACATAGTACCCAACCCAAAATACCATTTCTGGCAATGCTACATCTTCCAAACTTGTCAAGGTTGTTTAACGAACCGATTTTTCACGATCCGCGTTGGCCCCCTATGTCGACTAAGTTGCCCTCGGATATTCCAAAATTAGAAGGCAAGCCTGGCGAAGACCTAGGTGATCATGTGACGACTTTCCACTTATGGTGCTTGTCAAACTTGCTGCGAGACTACTCCGTACAGTTGCACTTGTCTCAACGCACTCTTATTGAGGGTGTCGTGAAATGATATATTCAGCTCAACCGCTCAAGGTATTCTTACTTTAATGACCTGGCGATGGTTTTTCTAAACCATTTGCATCTACCCATGAGATACGATGTCGGCATTGAATTGTTGGCCAACTTTGAGTAGACCAAGGTTGATCATATCTCTGATCACATTTGAGAATGGAGGCATCAGAAGAACTTGATTAAGGTACAGGTCCCACTGGATTTCTTGCTGGAGGGGTTCCTGAAGTCATTGGTACCAGTTGTATCCAAGGATGTTGCAACTTCGAGAGTGTTTTCAGAGGAGGAGGCGATAATGAGAGCGCAACAAATCGAATTTATTTACTCTCATTCTAGCGTACTCTATGAGATATTTCCAGATGCGCCATGATCCTTCCTCAACAAGGTTAAAAAAAAGTCCGGACCACATGTCGATGGTATACTGGGCTCAACACAAGGAAATTCCACTGATATGTTGTCAAATCAATTGCAAAAATTGTCGATACAACATACGACGACCTGCCAGACCTCTGGTTTAGTTGTTCCCCCTACCCAAATGTCGGACATACATAGTGTGCAATCAATGAAACTGAAGGCCAACCAACAACCTGAAGGAAAGAAAAAACAATGGAACAAGAAGGGTAAAGGGGACAAAAGGGATAATGACAATGTTGGCGGGGGGAAAACAGAGAAGAGAAAGTCAAAGTATTAGTGTAACCTTTGAACGAAGGACCATCCGACTCACATGTGCGCTCGACCTTGGAGGATTAGAATATATTGGCTCAACAACAACATGTTGTGCTCACGAATCCGTTTCCACATGGGAAAAACATGGCTCAAACCTCAACATTCTCGAGCGCAAAAGGGGGCATTCAGGGACCCCCCACGTCTACTGGTAATACCTCGATTGCGAATGTTTACATGTTGAAAGGTGACGCTCATATAACGACCAAAACCCGAGATTATGGAATGCCAGAATTTGTCGAAAAGGGTAAAGAATCCACAAACCCACCAGTTCCTCTCCAGATTGAGAAGACGATGGGAGAAACAATGGGACACATCCTGAAAGGGGCATTCAAGAAAGCTTCTCATAATCTGAATGTGAGGGATTCCCAGAACTACTCCGTTGTGGAAGATTTGGCACAAACCCCTTGTGTGATATCTGCTTTGGAAGTCCTCTAGAGGTGCCCTTCGTAGAGAAAATATCTATTATCTGCCTTGGGATCTGTAGAGACTTGTAACCTAGGAGTGATATTTCTTGATCCAACAGACTTGAAACCTCATCTTCCTTACCACTTTGTGTTTCATATAGTAGTGGCTTACACCATGAAATATTTTTCTCAGAATATCTTCTGTATGATGGTTGATGAGGGTGCCTCAACTTGTGTGATGTCATTGGCGTGTTGGAAGGCCATTGACCAACCCATTTTGTCTCTATCTCCTAGATTGCTTACGACATTCGACGACCATTCATTCAGACTACATGGAATCATTCCTTATTTCCCTATGTAGTTAGGAGGAAAGACCGTATGCGTCAAACTTGAAGTGGTTGACGCGCGTCTCAACTACAACCTTTTGTTATGAAGGAGTTGAAACTATGCAATGCATGTAGTGGTTGCTACAGTTTTTCGGGTCTTGTTGTTTCCACATGAGGGCCGAATCATGACCATTGACCAGTTGTCCTTCTCCCGTCCTAACCCTTCATCGGGGGTATCCACAGTCTCGATGATTGATAATCCTTAGCTCGACACCGTCAACGTAGGGGTTGGATTGTGTCCATAGTTGATGGATACTTTTGATTACCTGCCTCTTTCTGGCGATATCAAACTCATATTGGCTACCCCTGACCAGTTGTTGGACCTTGACCAAGTTTTGATGATCCATGGTCATTTTTTACCATTTTGGGACTTTGATCTAGGCCCTTTTTTAGGGCCTTTTTTGGATTTGGGTTAATGTAACGGGTATGGGATGTTAGCCCATGGGTTTTCCCATGTTTAGGCTCAATTTTTTAATGTATAAATAGAAGACTAGGTGATGTAAGAAGTAGTGACTAGCCAGTGTTCTAAGTGCTAAGTGGTAATTTCTTTGTGCATACTGTGTGAGGCTTGCAGAGCTATATGCAAGTGATTGTAAGAGACTGTGGAAGGATTTGTGCTATAACTCAAGGAAGGAGGATCTAGCGAGGTGCACAGATCTCCTATCCTTGGCAGATTATATTTTGAGGCTTTGTGCATGTAAGAAGATTGATCGAGGCTAATAAATAAGACAAAGAGTTGGTGGATGTAGCCCCAAGGAGGGGGTGAACCACATATATCCTGTGTTGTGAATGCTTTGTGCTTCTTGGTTGTTCTTTTATTCATGTGATTCAATTCTTAGTGCAATGTTAGATGTTAGATGAATCTGATATGATAGCTTAGCGCCAAATAATGTGAATGGATGCTAGATCTGATCTATGTTGGTATTCTTAGTGCTTGAGTCTATTGAATCTGTGTGAATATTGCATAGATATCCTGTTAGGGTTTAGCTGCACTGTAAACTGAGACTGAATATTGACAAATCATAATTGTTAAGTGATTTGTTAAGGTGTTACAATCACAAATATGTGTCCAAGCTAAGGTAGCAGACATTTGAGTCCTGCAACCACCCCTGCCTCTACCTCAGGTGAGACTTCATCTGCTTCGCAGGTGTTTTCGAAAGGGTTGGTAGTTAGGGTTTCTTTGGTGCGTTGTTGTAGCATTGAACCCTGGGTCTGCCCCTGTGCCAACAAATGGTTCCATTGCTGGGAATGAAACTGTGATTGCTTGGAACTAAGGAAGAATAATCTTTGTGCGAAGATCGGACCTGAAACTGTGATTGCTGGGAACTGAAGAGGAAAAAGCTTTGTGCAAAGATCTGATTTAAAATTGTGAAAGACCTGTGCATGTATCTGTTTCCCTTGTGCGCAATATTCTACTTAAGCTCTATGCTAAGAAGAAGATTCAGATCCAAAGAAAAGAGGTAAGACATGAAAGCTTTGTGCTCTGATAAAATAAGTTTTGGTTAAAGAGGTAAGATCTGTAAGCTTTGTGCTTTGTTAGAAGCGAGATAAGTGGAAATTTTTGTTTCTAAAGTATGGATCTAGGAATATTTGATAAATTTTGTCCTAGCCTAAAAACTAGGGCACAACTAGAAGAAATAAGATTTGATATGATAAGATCCGATAAGAATAGTGAAAGATATGTTATTCCTATGCATAGAAAGAATGTTTGGACTAACAAATGGATGCAGGATCCTAGAAATATTTTTTTGCAGGTTAGCTACCATGATCCGAGTGCGCAGTACAGGAAAGGTTGGGGATCGTTTAAAAGGAAGCGAGGATTAACCATTTTTTACAGTTGCAGAAGACCGAGACATTTTGCTAAGGAATGCCCCAGTAGAAGACCCAATTGTATTTGTTGTAAAGCTATGGATCATGAAGTTTTGGATTGCCCTAGAATGATTGCTAATCTTGAAAGAATGAATATGAGACAAGCAAACCCTGAGAAATATCAAGAAGTTGAGACCATGACAGAACCCCAGAGAGAATCAGAGACTGTATTGCTAAAAATGAAAGAAACCCTAAATGATCATAGAAACATCAACTTACTTGAGATCTTCAAAGAAAAAGAATACATAGAAGTGAGAATAGGAGACTTCGACATTGACTGTGTTCTGGATGAAGAAACAAAGGTGAATATCATGATAGAAAGAACTTGGGAAACTTTAGGAAAGCCTGCTATGATTCCTTCATTGGGAGGAATAGGATTATTTAGAGGAAAGTTGATAACCCTATGTGGAATACTTACCCAGATATATATGAGTGCTCATGGAACTTCGATAGGGGAATAATTTGAGGTTATTAAATTTATTGAGAACAACGTCCCATTTTCTCTGTTACTAGGAAAACCTTGGATAAAAAAGGATCAAGCCATAAGAAAAGAAGAGGAAGTCTTAGAGAAGAAGAAGAAAGAATTAATAGATTTCATGACTAGGAGGATCACACATTTGATTGAAGAACATGAGAGCAGATCAAAGTTATTCAGAACCAGAAACTTGGATGTCAAAGTTGAAAGGACCCACGAGGACTTGAGACACCTATTTGTACAGGAGAGTAGAGCACCTGCACCAGACAGAGAAAAAGTATTTCCCTTGAACCCTAGTAAAGACCATCAACAACGCAAAGTTACTATGCTAAAAGAAGACATAAATTAGAATGGAAAGAGGAATACTGAGACGAAGATCACCGGGAAAAAGGATAGAAAGCTCAGTAAGAAGAGAGCACAGATCGAAAAGTTATAGAAGGTTCCGGAGGGAACTTCACAGAAGGAAGGAATCCATAATTTGAACTTCGTCGGGATATTAGTACAACACAGCATGGCACTTCGCCATGGCGAAGAAATATAGTCGTTGGAAATAGTATAACCATTAGAACGATGCCTCGAACAGTTAGAACGACATTTATGGCCAGAAATCTCGCCACTAGACCGTTGGGACCGTGCCGTAACGGACCGAACTGCATTAATGAAGCCTTCTTGCCCGTTGGAGAGATTCGTTACCTAGTTGTCTAGTTATTCCGTCGAGCATTTCATCGAGAACACTTTTGCTAACCGTGATTATCTGAGCCCGTAGATTAGTTGATTTCGCACAGTGATCATCGAGCTATCACCATCCATCATGTTGCATTGAGTAGTTTCCCTTCTGATCCAGGGGATCAAATTTTGCTCAAAATTCAAAGTGCTTAGAATCATTTCAAATCGAATGGGTGTGTAGGCCTCGTCGTCACGAAACCAACGCAACTTGTTTGGGTTCAAACAGACGTCGGATGAGAGAGATATCTCGTTCTGTTCAAATTGATGAACAATAAACAAAAATGTGCTGATTGTACAGTCCGTACGGATGCTGACGTGGCAAGACCGTACGACATGTGGTAGAGCCATACGACATGTGGCAGGGCCGTACGACACATGGTAGGTGTTGGTTGGCATTGGTGTGGACGAGTTGGTGTATGACACATGGCAATGGTGGCAAATGGAATGCTGACACATGGCCCAATCAATGGCCACCACGTGTCACCCTAGCATTGGTTTAAAATTTATGTTGTTGGCAGGATTTGACCACGCGACCTCCGGGCAGGGGTAAATCTTTGGGAAGGGCCGCCCAACCGACGTGCCACCCATATGGTTCTTAACACTATACCTTTTAAAAATTATTTGAATTTCAATAGTTTTGAAATGGGGCGCGGTCCGGGCCGGGGCTTAGCCCCGGCCCCCAGTCATATGTATATGTTATATGGAACCACCAACGCGCGCGTTTCTGACCGTTATCATATGGTTTAAACCTTTTGCCCTTTGTGTATATGCATGTGGTTATATGGTGCCTCACATGCCCACGAACTTGGCGGTTAGGGGTTGGGTGTGCCCTAACCGTCCTACAGTTCGTACCGTTTTGCGGTTGCACCCGGTGCTAGATTTTCACACAAATATGCACGTTGGGGCTAGGTTGAGGAAGCATAGGTGCATTTTGGTGATCCAGAGACAACAAGTTTGAAGGGGAACTTCCAGGAAGCCTATCTTCTTCAATTTTTGGCCAAACAAGGTGCCAAAAAAGCCCAGCTACGGGTTTTTGGACGTTCTGAAGCCATTGGAGCCATCTATTTAGAATTTTGAGCATTGTAAAGCACATATTTTAGCACTTTGAGCAAATAATACAAAATATCCATTGGAAGCTGGACCAAGAGATGTAGCCCAAGAGAGGGGTGAATTCCTTTATCATTTGCTGTGTTATGTGTTTTTTGTTCACTGTTATTTGTTGTTGTTTATATGCATCTTGAATGCGTTATTTCTATAAAAGTTGTTTTTGCAAAATTGATCCATTTGCATAAGAACACTTGAATTAAAACTTGCAAATATTTTCAAGAATACAAGTCTTTATCATTTTCAGATCAAGTTGGTATCAGA